>WELB01000277.1:0-17749 GCA_009602725.1 Spirogloea muscicola | reverse complement strand
TCCGCCCCCTCGTCGCCCGCCCGGCGCCCCCTGCTCGCGGCCGGCGCCCTGACCCGCCCCTGCGCGGCGTGCGGCGGCGGCCGCCGGCAGGTCAAGGGCGACCTGCCGCCGACGCGATGCCGGGCTGCGCTGGAGGCGGCCGGCCTCTGGCAGATGTCGCCGGCCGTCAAGGAGGCCACGGCGTCGCAGCTTGCGGACACTGTGGCCCACCTGAGCCAGGAGGTCAGCCTGCGCCCGGCTCAGCTCATCATACCGCTCCGACGTCTTCCGCGCCGTCCCTTGCCCGCTTGTCGTTCTCTGCCTCCCTGACTGCAGCCATGGGCGCGCACATTGGCTGCTTGGTCGCAGGCGGCCCCCGCTGGCGACGCCCGCAGCAGGCTCGTCGACCTCGTGAGGCGCTCCGCCACCCTCTCCTGTCGTGCCTGTCGTCGCGCCCCTGCATGCGCGTGCACAGCCTCTACTGGCTCCGCAGGAATGCTGGCTGAGTGAGCCATACTTGGGACTGCGCGAACCCGGCGCCCCACGGCGCCCGCAGGCTGGGGCTGTCTTGCACCTGCTACGGGCAGCGCTTGCTGGGACGGTGCCTTGCACTGGCGGGGCTTCTTGGGCTCACAGGTTGCCTCCTCGTCGCAGGCCAAGTGGCTGGTGGATTCTGCTATGGTGCCAGCCCGCGTGCTGCTGGAGCGCTGCGATGTGAGGGCCGCTCCATCTCAGCACCGAATGCCCTGAGTGCATGATCCATCATGTCACTGATGCTCTGCTTTTGGAAGCTCCCTCCCCGCCGGAAACAGAGCAAGCTTCGGTCTCGAAAGTGAGACCATTGGGCCCTGGGTTCAAGCAAGCCCCTCTCTACTATCGCTGACCTCCCTACCTGCCCGCGGCTTTCTTGCAGTCCGACTTCCTCTTCGAGATTGGGCTGATCAGGATAAAGGCGTCTGACTTCCGGGCCAAGGAGGTCCGCATCCCTCCCTCCTCCTGCCCTCAGTGCTCCCCTCGGGCAGCTCACAGCGGCAGTGGGCGGCAGTACACTGGGCCTGAAGGAGAAGCCCGCCTGAATGGCGGGGTAACCTGACTCTCACCTGCTCCACCCCCTGTCCCCTTTGTGCAGGTGAGGCTGAATACGAGGCTCATGTACAACCAGACCAAGTTCAACCTCTTCCGTGAAGAGAGTGAAGGCTTTGCCAAGCTGGTATGGCTCACTCGTGCAGCAGCTTAGACCATGATTTGTTGCCAGCTGCCTCTTGGCTTGGCAAGCATTTGGCCGCTTTGCGAGGAGCAGCTACCTGGGGGCTTCCCTGCTTGCTTCCACAATGCTGCTGCCACCTGTGGGCTTGGGCTTGAAGCAGTTGTTGGAAACGACTTGGCAGTGGCTCCCAAGCTTCCAAGTGCAGGTGGCCAACTGTGGTGGCTGCCAGTGAGCAATGTGCTCGTTCCTGGTTGCACGCTGTCAGGTGACGCTGCTGAGCCAGCTGCGGGGTAACGCAAGCACGTCTGGAGCAAAGGCTGCAGAGACCATCACTGTAAGATCAGGCCTGCCCCGTCACCTCTCAAGTAGTCTGCTGTAGGTTTTGGATGCGGGGAGCACCTGTAGGCACGTCTGTAAGGCAGCCCCTACTTGGGTTGCCGCTGACCAAGCATTGCTGTGCGTAGAGAAGTCGATCGTGGCTGAGGAAGTACACTAGCGACATGTTTAAGACACGGACGTCGATTGCTGTACTTCTCTGAGAAGGAAGATGATATAGCCTGTTAGGCTGAGTCTGTCTCGGGGGTAGTCAGCCAGCTGGGAAATTGATCGGTGTAACTCTCCGGAGGATTCCTACTGCAGCATGGACGGTCTGGGCATTCATGTGATGCTGACGGTCCCTGGGCCGCGCTTCTCTCCTTTGGCAGTCGCTGATAGGACACTTCGATCTCGACCCCAACCGAGTCCTGGATGTGGTGAGCATCTAGAAGTGGTTCTGTGTTGCTTGCTGCCTAAATAGGTTGCGATAATTGCAGTGCTGTGACTGTCCGCTCGTCTAGTGCACTCAACACACGCAATTGTGCAAGCAAAGGTGTCTCTTATAGCTGGAGGCCCCATAGCCTTATGAGGGGTTTCAGCTGCCACTCTTGCTCGGAGCCCTCAGCTTCCTATGCAATGTGATGCTGAGCACTCTGTTGCACCGTGCCCTCCTGCCCTGCTGTGGTCCTGCAGCTACTTGACTGCTATGAGCTTCAACCAGACAGTCGAGTATTTTTGGAGCTCATCCACACGTTTCCCAAGGTCAGGGGGTTACATCCAAAGCATGGTACATGCGGCTGCCTGGCAGACACATAGACACCAGTGTCGCTGCTCTGCTCAGTAAGAGTTGGACAGTCTCAGCATCTGCACTGGCAATGCAATGTTGCAGTCGCATGTGCCCCACATCCTGGGCTTCAAGTTCCAGTTCTACCAGCGCGACGAGGTGGAGGAAGCTGTGCCGCAGAGCCTCTTTGTGCTGGCTGCCAACCTCGTGAAAGCATCATTTGTGTCGCTTGACGACGTGTATGCAGCCCGAAGCCTTGGCTGCTCTTGCCGAGCCCCTCGTCCACCCTGCAGCGTGCAACTCACTAGGGGTTGCATCTCTCTCATGCAAAGTACAATCAAGAAAAAATTCTGGCATAATGTTTTGGTGGGCTATTGGGTTCCTTATGTAGCAGTGCCTGAGCTTTTGGCTTGGAGTTGCTCTAATACAGCTGATCCCAGTATAGAAGTGCTTGTTCCTGCAATCTGACTGAGCTGCTCTGGCTGCTTTCGTCAGATATGCTCACCTTCAGCCCAAGGACGAAGATTCATTGATAGCATATCAGGATGTCCATGCCATGCGGATGGAGGCGGTGAGTTACCGGTACTCTGCAGCACCTTCTTGAGCCCCCCCCCTGGCAATTGAAGCTACTCTTGCTGCTGCAAGCAACCTGGCTGTACAAAGAGTCAGAGTCGCTCCTTGAGTATGTCCTGTCAGCTCCAGTGAGCGACATTGTTGTCGAATGATTGCAATCCTGCTCCAGGACTTACAGGCTGCCGCTGGCTCCAGGATCTGCGATGAATTTTTCTGTACTTTGGCTACTGCATGCTGCCTGCCTACCAGCATGATATGCCTGATAACAATGCTGCCCACAGATGGCTGATGAGCAGCTTTTGGCCAATTTACAACCTGTCAACACTTGAGAGCCTGAGTCTGTTGTTTGCACAGGTTTCACGCATCGGGAAGATAAATCTTGCGGCCACTGGCAAGGAGCTCATGCAGGATGAGGAGAAGGTGGCAGACATGTCAGTTGATCTCAGCGCTGCATTGGATGCGGAAGCAGAGTACGTGAGGAGTCGAGCAGCCGAGGTGGCGTCCAATCAGAAGCTGGGGCTTATCTTTGGCCTGCTCGTCGTTGGCGATTGGTACCCCTGCTACCCCCCTGCTCCTCTGCTGGCGTGGCCTGGCTTTTCACTCGCTCAAGCAGGCTTCTGCTGTGCAGCGATCGACTCTGAGCAGCCACAGCCACGTTGATGCACACAGGAAACATGCAAAGATTCTGCTGGAGCGGCTTGCTCTCCTGTACCCCCTCACAATGCTCCCCATCAATGCAGCCTTTTGCAGGTAACGCCCTTGCTCTTGTACTTGTCCACCTTGAGCTATCACAAGAAGGACAAGAAGTGAAGCATACGTGCTGCACAGTGCACAGGCAGACCTTGCAGTGGCCTATCTTGCATGCCCATGGCCTGTTTCTAAGTCTGCAACTTTGCCATGCATGCTGCAGATTAGTGGGCAAAACTATCTCGCCAAATTACAAAACGATCAAGCCTCAGCTCAGCGGGCGTGGAAAGTCTCGAAATAGAGACCGGGAGCGAAGCGTCGATGATGCAGCTGCTGGAAAGCCGTCCTTGGAGCTGCCTGACGATCTCTTCGAAATGTTGGCCTGCTTGGGGCCCTACCTGTACAGAGACGTGGTCCTCATGCAGAAGGTACCAAGCCTGACGTCCACTTGTGTTCAAGATGTGAGGTTTTGCCTTGTGTGCAGTGCTCATATCTTTGCTACTTGATGGGGGTGGGGTGGGAAGAGAGTGGTGCTACAGGCCACTGTTTGGCTGAAGGAGGTCTGCTCGTGTGCCTTTCTCAGCTCTGCTTCCTTCTCAAGGCGTACCTGCAAGCTGGCAATGGTGGCCAAGGAGCAGCAGCAGCGGCAGAGCCTGATGCTGCTGCGACCACATGGGAATTGCGTTCCAGGAAGGTGGAGGAGGTGCTGGGGTGCTGCCTCTTCCCGTCGATGCAGCTGGTGCCCGCCAATCCGGCGGTCAGCTTGCAGATGTGGGAGCTCCTGAAAGAGCTGAAGTACGAGGTGAGCTTAGCCACCCTCCAAGGCGCCTCCTAGTTTTGCCATCCTTGCCCGTGTAGGCTGCAGCAGGGCCGATAGTGGAAGTTGGTATCCAGTTGTGTCTTCAATTGGTCAAAATTTTTCTAGAATGCTAGGATTATGCTGTGCTGCGCCAAGTGCACTGCAAGTCCTAAATCCCCACTGCATGCTACTGTGAGTGCTGCATCAGCACATAAGACGCTTTTGAATAGAGGCCCGTGCTATTCAATTCGAAGTTAAAGCATTCTCATGGGACCCTACTCTTCTTTTGCAGGTTCGCTATCGGCTATATGGCGAGTGGGAAAAGGAGGATGAAAAGCTGCCCTTGCTCTTGTCATCTCGCCAAATTGCCAAGGCAAGGACCTGGATGGCGTTTCCCATTCTGCTGCATTTGCTGGACGTTGTACAGAGGGCTTGCAAGCCCAATCAGAGCCATCTGCCAACTTCTGATTCACGAGGATTTGCGGCTGAGAGCCAGCGACTCACCATCTTCATCTTGAGTTGCAGCTGGACACGCGCCGCATGCTGAAGCGCTTGGCCAAGGAAAATCAGAAGCAGTCTGGCCGCACGTTGGCAAAGTTGGCCCATGCCAATCCAATGACTGTGATCAGGATCATGATCAATCAGGTACTTCTTGCAGACTCTCTCTTCTGCCTCTGCTCTGTCCCCAGCATGCGGACCCACCCCTTGGCGAGAGACGCAGTGCAGCCACAAGGTCGGTCTGAAGTAGGAATCTAGCACGGAGTTGAAAGAGAAGATGGCTATAGACAGTGTGGCACCAACTTGCTGTGCAGGTGGAGGCCTACAAGGACATGATTGGCCCTGTCGTGGATGCGCTAAAGTTCTTCTCCCAGATGGAGTTTGACATGGTCGAGTATGTTGTGATCGAAAGGCTCGCACAGTCGGGTCGCACAAAACTGAAGGACGATGGTCTCAATCTCTCGGATTGGCTGCAGTCCTTGGCATCCTTCTGGGGTACCGTGTAAGTTGCCCATCACCTTTTGGGTTCTGTTGGAAGTCAGCTTGCCAGCATTCTGCTGCTTGCACCCTTCGTGACCATGTGCACTGCCTAAAGAGTTCCCTCTGCAAGAGGACAACAGGTGCAAGAAGTATGCAAAGTTGGAGATGACGCCCCTGCTGCGGCACATGGTCAACAGCCTCAAAGTTAACGAGGGCAGCGACCTCATCTTGCTCCAGGTGTGCGCTCGGCAGGAACGGCTGGTGTTCATTATCAACATCCTCCATGCCTGGAAGCAGGTCTGAGCAGAATTGTCCTCGCTTGCCTTGCAGGACCTGGTGCAGCAGTTGGCTGGCATTGAGCACATTGAGAATCTGACAGACGAGCAGCTGGAGGCCATGGCAGGGTCAGAGCTTCTGCGTCATCTGGCCACCAGCTTTGGACAAGTCCGCAATGACAAGGTACTGCCTGTTCTTCCAAGCTGCCATCTTTTGAAGGTGTGTGGGTGTCATAGCAAGGCGACCATACAGAGTGCAAAGAAAGGAGAGGATAAAGAGAAGGGGGGAAGGGGAAGGGAGGGAGGACTGTCAATGATTGTCAGGCATCGGTAAGTAGGTAAGTTGCAGCGGCTCACAACATTGTCCACCAGCTCCTTGGCGGCATCAAGAGATGTGGGTGGTGTTGATGCGTGCAACAGTCGACCACCAAGGCTGCAGGCCGGTTGCGGGAGGCGCTGATGCCTCGTGGTGAAGACCAGCTGGCCTTCTCTTTGCTCGTGCTCATCGCACATCATCGCAGCAAGTACGGCCTCGCTGGCTCTCTCACCAACTCCTGTACAAGATCTTATTGCTGTGGCAGTGGACAAAGGCTCGATACGCCCACTATTCAGTTGGTGTCAGTGTCTTCGTAACACAGTGCCCGTGTTGTTGTTGCTATCTCACGACAGTGTCCCCTCTTGCATGCAGCATTGCCCTGGCTAGTGACGCTCCCCACATCAAGATGGTCAGCGAGCAGTACGACAGATGCCACAGCATCCTGCTGCAGTATCTGGAGTTTCTGGTCACTTATGTCACTCCGCCGGCAGCCTATGCGCAGCTCGTGCCTTCGCTTGCAGACCTTCTTCACAAGTACCACCTGGAGCCCGAGGTCGATCCATGTGGCCATCTTCCTCTTCTTAGAACATACCTCTGTCTTGATATTTTGAGGTCTCAGCACAACGGGTCGCATGATATGCAGGCCTGGAATGTTTTGCTCGCGCCTTTCTCCTTTCCTATCTCTCTGTTCTTGACCGTGAGGTCTGGAGGGTTTTCAGCCACTAGATCTTGGCCCTGAGAGTGTAGCCCTACTTCCTGTACCCCAAGTACTATGCCAGTTCAGAAGCCTTGATTCCTTCTCATTTGCCCACACACCAGCACCTGCTTGTACTCTGATGACCAGATGTGTCCAGCAGTGGATGTCAAATCAGCACTTTAAGTGCGTAATGGAGGCTGCTTGCCTCAGGCTGATAGATTTATAAGCCCGCTTGTAGCCACATTGTGCTTGTTTCAGGTTGCGATGACTGTCTACAGGCCAGTGCTTCGCCAGCTAAGGCCCCACAGAGCTGCCAAGGAGGGCTGGCCACAACTGGGAGAGGGTGGCGAGTGTCAGGACACTGCAGAGCTGGCAGTGGACGTCCAGGGCATGCAGATAACGTGGAGCGAGCTGCCGGCAGTCATTCAGGGGATGCTGCCGGCCCATGTGTGGCGGGGAATCACACCGCAGCTGTACCTCACATTCTGGGGGTTGACTCTGCAAGACCTCCTGATGCCACAACGCCGCTATGACGCTGAAGCGGCCAAGCAGCAGGCTCTCCTGCGCAATCTTGAGAATGCTCCAGACTCTGGCCCTTCTGCTCTCGAGGTTCGCTTCCTTCAGCCCACAGAGATTGTGCTCCCGTTGTGAGGGTTGCCATCTCTGTGAACTTATTATCATCACTGCCCTTCTCAATGAGTGTGCAGAAGCGGAAGAAGGAGAGGGCGCGCATCATGGATGTGCTCGAGAGGCTGAAAGGTGATGCGACCAAGCAGGCAGCACACGTGGCCAGCGTGGGGGCTCGTCTTGCTCGCGAGCGTGACGACTACCTGGGCGGTTGCAGCGATCATGCCAGCTCCATGTCCATCTTTGTGCACCACTGCCTGGTGCCGCGCGCCATGCTTTCTGGACCAGATGCCCTTTTTTGTGCAAGGTATGCTCACGCTTGGCAGTACTGTGGCTGCTGCAGTGGCTCTGAGCCAACACGGCTGGTTGACCCTGGCCTGACAGTGCCGTGCTTCTGTTACAGATTCATCGCCAAGCTGCATGAGCTCTCAACTCCATACTTCCACACGTTTGAGATCTTCAACCACTTCCTTAGGAGCACATTTGCGCCGCTGCTGTTCTGCACAACGGAAACTGAAGCTAATCGCCTCGGCAGATTCCTGATTGAGGTCCTGAAGATGATCCAGCCTTGGAAGGTATATTGCAGCACTTCCTACAAGCTCCATAGAGGTTCAGGGAGGACAAGGATTGTGCTTAAGCTTACAGCTCGGGATCCGTCGCCTGCAGAGTGATGAAGCAATCTATCTGCGGGAGTGTGGTGCCCGACCTGGTTTTGCAATGAAGTTCAACAGGCCAAATGGGCCCAAGTTGGAGTTTCGCAACTTCCGCACGATAATGTGGAAGTGGCACGTCTCACTAATGAAAGCCTTCCTGGGAGCGCTGGAATCCCAAGAGTACATCCACATCCGCAATGCCCTCACCATTCTTGCAAGAGTCTCCACGCTCTTCCCTCAAGCAAGCCGGCACGGAGCCAACATTGAGCGCATGGTGAGAAGCCTAAAAGCTTGTGCGATTGTGAGAATATGGGGTCGATCTGCATGACACTCTTAGTACGGATGCACCAAGCGGCAGTCCTGCAGTCGTGATCATGCGGATCGTTCTCTTTGGCTTGGATTTCAGGTGAATAAAATAAAGAGCGAGGACAGAGAGGACTTGAAGGTACTGGCGACTGGAGTTTCGGCTGCGCTGGCAGCCCGCAAGGTAATTTGACATACTTGCTCGTGCCTCTGATGGGATGAGCACAGTGTCCACTTTCACAATGCTCTGAAGCACTGTGTGAAGCAGCGGACTACCCCGACCTGACCCTTGAGCCCGGGGTATACGGCAGGCTGCATGGGTCTCAGACGAGGATCTTGGTGGACCCCTGGCGAAGAAGTCCAATGCTGCAGCAAAGCCGGCCAAGAAGAGTCCCGTGACCAAAGCAGCACCACCCAGTGTCCCTCTTGCTATCCCACCAGCATCGGTGCTGATGCCAATGCCGGCGCCAGCATCAACACCGCCGCCAGCACCACAGCCACCACCGGAGCTATCATCAACACCACCTTCTGTCTTTGCCTCGCCAGCGCCACTCCAGCCACAAGCGGCCAATGATGGCTTGAGTTCAACACCTGCAGCTGCTGAGGACAGGAGTGGCATGACAGGAAGTGGCAGCAAGCCTCTTTCTGCTGCCGCACAGCCTTTCACGCCTGTAACCAAAGGCGAGGCCAATGGCAAGCTGCCAGGCGAGGAGAAAAGCAAGTCGTCACCATCAGAGAGCTCAAGGCCTGGTCGTGGAGACACGGCAAAAGGTGGAGAGGAGAAGGTCTCGGGCCCTGGGTCGCGGCTTGCAAGTGAAGACCAGCGACTCGAGAATCCGTCAAAGCTGGATCAAGAGAGAGCTCGCACAAGTAAGACACGCCGTTGAGATTTGCTGGTTGCACGGTCTCCTGTGCTACTGTCTGTCTTCTCATATGTGAACTTGCTGCTTGTAGCAGCTGAAGGAAGGAATGTGCTCGGTGATGTCCTGATGTTAGCACCCTCTTGTCCACAGATCTTGTTGCCAAGGCTCTCGGAGCAATGGCCCGCATAAGCAGAAGCCCCACAGAGGCACCGTCTGATGGTGGTAGCACAGCTGGGGGCCGGCTTGCACGTCCCAAAAGTCCAGTCAATGTTGAGGTCGCTCACCTGGCCCCGGAGCAGGCAGAGGATAGAGGCAGCCGGGACCGCAGCAGGGACGAGGATCGATTGAGGGAGCGGAAGAAAGAGAGGGACAGGCTGGAGCCAGGGGAGGTGACGCCCAGCAGTAGCAGCCAGGGGAGGGCTGCTGGTGCGCGGGGCCAAGCTGTGGGTGCATTTGTGGCAAGGAGCAATCTTGCGGACGGCCGGGACGAAGACGAGAGCAGAGAGCGGCCCGGCAAGCGGCCTGTGAGTGAGCCAGATGGTGATCGCTATGCTAAACGGGTACGCAAGAGGGAGGGCTTGGAAATCGGCGAGCTGGGCAAGGCAGAGAGCAGAGTGCCAGAGCTTGATGTGGGCAGAGACAGAGACGAGCGGAGGAAGGACGGAGACAGCAGGCCGGACAGTGCCGACGGCAAGGACAGACGAACTCCTCGGCCCCCCGAGCGGCAGCCTGAGAGCGAGAGGCTGAGGGCCAGTTCGTCGGAGAGAGGTGAAAGCAGGAGGCGAGAGCGAGAACGTGAGACGCTCTTTGACAAGCCGCCAGACAGAGGCAGCGGCGATGCCCGCATGGCAGCAGATGATACAGGCCGGAGCACGCCAAGGCCTGCTGACAGGCTGGTTAAGGATGACCGAGGCAAGGCCAGCAGCGACAGGCATGGGGAGCGGGAGAGAAGTGACAAGCACGTGAGACTGGAGAGCAGAGGAACCGTAAGAGGCGAAACAGCTGGCCGAGACCGAGGGGGAGGGGGAGGGGGAGGTGGAGCAGCATCAGTTGGCGCAGAGGAGAGGCTGACAGTCAAGGAGGACACCACAGGCAACAGCAAGTTGCCTGCCCCCCCGCCACTGCCACCACCACTGCCACCACCACCGCCACCGCAACAGCCTGTACCTCCAATGCCGACACTGCCGCCGCCACCTCTGCTTCCCCGAGATGGGCGGGTGCATGCTGAGGATGCAGAGCACCGGCCCAAGATGGCTTCTGTGGAGCGGAGGGGCTTGCCATCAGATGGACCAGGCCCGTCGGAGGAGACGCCAGCGCAGAGCAAGCCAAGGAGGGCTGCTCCCGAGGATGCGAGAGAGCGCATCACTCACCGCAATGACAGGGCGCAAAGCACTGGCCGAGCAGAGAGAGAGAAGAGAGACCGTGAGGTGAGAGAGGATGCCTCCGCAAGAGAGGCAGAGAAGGTGGCCGCAGCTGCAGCGTTGCAGTCCAAGCGGAGGAAAATAAGAAGAGAAAACTGGAGTGATGCGCCACCAAGCATTGAGCTCAAGAGCTACGGTCCTCTGCCGCCGTCCCCAGAAAAATCATCAAGGGTTATACCCCTCCCTGTGCAACGAGAAGAGAAGGAGCGAGAGAAAGAGCATGAGAGGCCACGCACGGGGCTGGACAGAGTAGACAATCTAGGGACTGGTATGAGAAGACCAATCCATGTGGACGTAGGTAGAGTTGAGAGAGGTCAGCTACCTCTGCCCTTCAAAGGAAGGGAGGACGCTAAGGGGGTTGGAGGAAGTCGGGATGAGGATCCCAGACGACATGCCAGGGAAGGTGCAGATTCTAGGCGTCATGGTCGGAGTCACAGGTGAACTTGCAAGCTTGCGAGGTATTGCTCGTATTATGTATCCTTTGTTGTTCAGAATTTACGTCATCTCTAGCCCAGCCGCCTTTCTCCTCGGAGAATCTGAAACATGTGAAAGAACAATCAGAGCATCGGAGCAAAATTCACATTCTCGGGAAGCCCCTTGAATTGCTGTCAGGATGATTGCCACGCTGCTAAGTTCCAGATTTACAGAAGCTTGACTTTCTCTCAAGTATAATTTTACATCGAGTCAGCTGACAATGCAGGTGAAATCATTTGGTTCGATCTGATTTGCATGAGCATCGGACCACATGCATAGCCCTTCGCATGGCGCATGCCGAATCTCCAGATTCTACAGAAGGGGCGACTCCCTTTGGACAGCAACCCCGTCCTTCCCTTCCCTTGTTGGCTTGCCCTGCAACTGGAAGAGTCTCTCTCTCTCAAACACAAACCCAGTCGCTAGGGCCAGGTGTGGCGAAGGGAGTTGGAGCTTTTCAAACTCCTCGACTTGTTGTCAATCTCCTGCATTCTCCTCGACGTCCTGCGCTGCTCCTCGAGTGCAGCCACGAGCCCGGCCCGGCGCCTGGGCATGAGGATGAGGGAAACAGAAGAATGCGGCTGCCAAGTGCAGGCGCCTGTGAAAGCCAGCCAAGTGCATACAGATGAAATTTGGTCTGCGTATGGACTATGCAGAGCCGCAGCTCTTTTGAAAAGGAGTTGTAGGAAGGACAAGGAGCAGATTGCCAAGTTGCGAATGCTCAAAACTTGCTACAAATGCAGAGCGGCACCCACGACCTCTTTGCAGAAAACATGTCCGGCATCTTCCAGGAGGCTGGCTACTCAATTGGCCATGAAGACAGTGGTGCTCACACGTGGCGCAATTATCTCGTCCTCTTACGCCTGGTAGGGGCTCTCGCCACATCACCAACATGGCCACGATGGATTCTCTCGACCGCTTGGCTGCTGCTTCTGAGGTTCGCCGAGATGACACTCTTCCGGCTGCAAGCTACACTGACTTGCGGCTGCTGACAAAAATCACCGATTTGTGTTTATAATTTGCGTAGCTGTGTGATTTAGCACTTTCCGGGCTTCGCGCATTCACAGCAGGGCGAGCCTGGCTTCATTGCCAGATCACTCGCTAGTGTATACGACTCTCTCCTTGCTCCAGCATGCCCAGGCAAGTGCTACACATAGTCAGGCGGGCCGCGCTTCTGCCTTGCGTTTTTGGCGTTGCGAGCCTTTCCCGCCTGCTAGCACCTAGACTTGCGACTGTTCACTTATGCTTATTGAGCAATGAGCAAAGTGGGCCGCAACTCCAGCCAAGACCTACATGGCCACAAGCGATATGGTCTTTCAAGATTAAATGAGATGCTATCCATCTCGACCCACTTGTTCGCACCTACAGCCAATCTACCCTATGCCAAGTTGTCTTCGAAAGAGACACTCTTCCAACATGAGCATGGCAACGTGTACTGCTGATTCGTAGCATTCCTCTTAGCAGACGTTTCTGGTATTGACATCCAAAGTGCGTACCCTTTTTTTCTGGCATGTCAATTGAGTCTCATGACAGGAAAAGCCACCTTACCAAGTGGAAGGTGACTGCTACCGGTCAATCCATGGCTAAGAACTTGGATCTCCCAGATTCACATGAGCAAGTGCGCTTGCAATACAGCTGTTGGGCCAAGCTAGTGCAAGTGTTGACTTTCAAAGGTTCTGAAACCGGGGGTCTAGAGCAAATAGGCCGACGAGTCAGCCAGTATGTGACAATGGATACTGAATGACATTAACAGCTGGACCCTGTACTGTACCTGGAAATTTACATTGACAACCACCCAAATCCAGCCCAAATACTGACAACAACCCAAATAATGCTGCCCCTAGGCTGTCGCCTCTACGTACTTAATGGCTTGCGCACAAATGCCCGTCATGCTCGCTTCTGGTCCGTATACCTGTCACAAATTCCGAACAACAACACCGACTTTTACTTGTGGCTTCAAGTTGGCCCATATGTATACACCTTGTCAAGAGGACCACAATCCTGCTAGTCCTCCTGCATGGTTGCCATTGCTATGCTGAGAGATGAAGAGGCGTAAAGGAAACAAAGTAAGTGCAGTTGTTCACGCTTTAGGAGCAGTGCTGGGCCCTTGACGAGCTTGTTTGGCTTCATAAGCCCCCTCTGAAAGTACAAATGCTGGCATGCTTCCTTGTCTTGAGAATCCCATGCCTATCTTAAACTCATGCCCCTGGGCTTGCAACTCAAGGCATATACCTCAATAGGAATCCCAATGTCTCCACCAAGCACCCTCATACGCTCAAGGGCTTTTTGGTAGTTTGGACCCCCCCTTCGCACGTACAACTGCATTTTGGCGGTTTTCAACTGTGATTCCTGCGAAGGAATTAATGAGTCTGATGAGTGCAAGCTGAATCTGTGAACAATAGCTCGTCAGCAGCCAGTGGTGCCAGGGGGTTATTCGTCTATGGGACAAGCTTGAGGCAGCAACCAACACACACACACACAGACACACACAGACACGCCCACACACCTACACGCACCCACCACGAACAGGCGCACAGGCGCACATGCACACATGCGCACAGGACACGGCGCATGCACGCACACACAGATGCACACATGCAGATTCAGGCACACGTGCACTCATGCACATGCGCTCGCGTACAACTCGCTCACTCGCATGCGCGACTTGCACGCACGCACCCTCCCCCACACGAAGACACATTCACAGACACAGCAAAGGCAGGAGTGACCAACCTTCTCACGAAGGGCGCGCATGATACCTCCAAAGGTGGCAGCAACATCGGTAAAGTTGGCAATTCCACCGCCAATCAAAAGAGCCCTGCCACGGCCGTCTGGATTGGAAGTTGCACACTGCAGCACACGGAGATGCACACAACAGCTGGTAAGGAGTGCCAGTGTGCAAAGCTACAGATAATGGCACAGGAAACACTTCATTTGCTCCAAGCTACACAGTAGTGAAATGGCACAACACAACACAGGCATGAACAACATGTCTCAGGACCTTAGAAGTGGAGTCATCCGACGGCTTTCTGGCAAGCCTACAGTGACTTTGCAGCAAGGTTCTGCTTGCACTAGGCTTACGTCAATGAGAGTTCGAGCATAATGGAGAGTCTCCTCCTCATTAGGTGCTCCGCTGTATTCAGCGTAATTACCCAGCTCATGGGCGTAACCAAGATCTCCAACAGTGTCCGCATAAATTACACTGGCACCTCCACCAGCAACCATGGTCCAGATGCGGCCCTTGGGGTTGAGGATGGTGACTTTGAGAGAGGCACCCGTCTATTAAATATTCAGGAGGCAAAGGTCAGGTAAGTCCTGGCTAGTCACGGCCTCAGGATCAGGCGCATCGTGAGCTGTTTCCCAGCCAGTGCCAGTATCTCCGCTCAACATGGCGTGATCAAAGTTCTGAAAGCTGACCACCTTGAGAAGCGTGCATGGTCTCGCAGTGAGCTACCAATTCAAAGAACTGAAGGTAGTTATTGTAACACGCAGCAACAAAGAGCTGATCCTGATCATACCTTCTCATCCATGTGATGAATCTTTTCTTCAGCAGGTGACATTGTGCGCCCGAATGGCTGTGGAAACTCTGTCCCCATCCAACTGCATGCAGCAAGCATGCACTACGCACTTCTTGGATCAGTGCTGCCAGCAGATTAGCCGTGGCAGTCGTTGAACTTTGCAGTGGGCTCGCATATGCAGCAAAACATATAACAGTAATTCTAAAGACACCGAGGCTTTTGTCCAAGCATCACAATGACACACTACCGTTGACGTCACGAGACGAATCACCTAGACCTGCTTCAGAGATATCCACAAGTCAACTTGCTGCTAAACACCAGCATTTTGGACCTGGATGGTGCATACTTCTTGAAGTGCTTGAAGGCTGCTGTGTCATCCAACTCACCCCGCATGTCAAGCGGGTATGGTTCACCTTTGACGAGTGTGAAAGGATTCATCTCCATCAATGTGAAGTCCAAATCTGGATAAAATGGGGCAAGAACAAAGAGAGGAGAGTCACTGCAAGACCCCGTCAGTTGATCGCAACTTGTTTTGACTGCTCTAGTAGGCTCTTAAATATGAGGGAGCAGCAGGGATAATCTCGCATGCCAACAAATGATTGACACCTGTACAGACTAACAGCTCACCTGTAAAGACCTGGAAAGCAGCCTTCAGGAACTCCTCAATCTTGGGCCTGACCTGCAGCACAGTACGAGTTCACACCTTCTCTTATTGCAAGTCCGCAAGTGACAAGATCCTATAAAGGCATACAGGCAGAGTTACTGCCAGATGAGTACGTTCAGTTTGATTGTAGTAAGTTTGTTTGACCGGCAGCTGAACACTTGTACACCCCTATGACCACTTATGCATCTCCATGACTCTTGTGACTCAGTCTCCCCCTTGACAAACAGCTTCTGATGCTTTAAGCACGACTTGGGAGGTCACGCAGGGAAGCAGGGCAAAGCTATCACCTCCAAAGGAAGTGTGGCCACCAACGGAGCCAGTGCCTCGGTGCTGAGGACGCCAACCTCTGTGGGGACAAAGGTGGACTTGACCTGGGCAGAGCACCAAATGTAGGCATGCTAGGCTGTTACAGCAGGTGCGGCACCCTTTGTGCTTGGGCAGCGCCCATATCAGACAAGCAGTCCGTGAGCTCCTCAGCCTGCAGCTTCAGAGGGAGAATTGCTGCAGCAGCCCAGCTACCTGATCCCAATTCTCCTCGATCTCCACCCCGCCACACTCGGAGAAGCTGACTTCGTTGCCCAGGCGCGTGGAGACGATCGAGAAGTAGTACTCGTCTTCGTGGGGAACAAATGGCTCGACAATGAAAGTGGTGATTGGCCCCCTGCAGCCATTCATCTCCACCTACAGACGACAAGGACGGGAGCTTGGAAAGCTGCAGGCACGGGCGCCACCTCATCCGAGGCACGCGCACGACTCTGATCTGCTGCAGAGCAAGGGGTGGCCGACCTCTTTCCCGAGGCGCTCCTTGACGAAGGCGGCCACCCCAGCCAGATCCAAATTCAGTGCCACCTGAGCGAGGGCAGCGGCAGGGCTGTCGGCTTCTTCGCTGCTGACAGGGCACATAGGAACCCCGCCTTGGCCGCCTCCTGGCGTCGCCTGGGCGCAGAGGCGGGGCTGCATGGCGCCTTACCAGGCCGCTCTTGCCGCGCTTGCCGAACAGCATGTCGGGCTTGACGACGAGGCGGGTGGTGTTGAGCCACGGCTCCGAGTTCTCCAGCTGCTCGAAGTCGGTGTCGGCCGTGACCTGGGCGGAGTGGATGGAGAGGTGGAGGCCGGCGAGGCGGCGCAGGTGCGCAGCCAGCAGGCGCTTGCTGTCGAACTCCCGGATCTTCTTGCGCGCCATGGCCGGGCGCGGGCGCGGGCGAGGGGGCGCGGGCGCTGGCGCGGGGAGGCGAGCTGGGCGGGGGCGCGGAGGGGTCCTGGGACGCCGACAGCCGGAGCCGGTGGGCAGGCCGGGGCGGGCGAGAGCGCGTGCGCAGGTCACCAGCCGCCGGCACCGACAGCCGGACGTTACCGCGGGCCTCGCCTCGGAACAAGAGGAAAGGCGGGAAGCAGGAAGCGCGGCCAGGTTGACTGGTGGCTGGAAAAGGCCAGCCCAAAGGAGTGGACAAGGTCTGAAGGAGCCGGAGTACGAAGGACTAGGACTGAGACATCAGCCAGGGAACGCTCAGTGTTGCTCACTCGCGGGTACTGAGCTTCCCTAGTATGTTGTCGTGATTGGTAGAGTAGAGGAGTCCTTCCTCGGCTTCTCATTCTTCGGCTTTGGCCATTGTCCATTCTTTTTGGGCTGGCTTTGGCAGCCCCTCTTTCTCTATGGGCGAGCCTTCTTCAGTGACCTCTAGTGGGGAGATGCAAGGGCTCCCCCATTGAGGATAGGGGCTGGAAAAGCCAGCCCAAAAAAGAACAAACCAAGTACGTGGGGTCCAGGGGAAGTGCTAAGAAAAGCAAGCACAGCAGGAAACTAAGCAGTACGAATCACTCAGGAACCCCTGCTAAGCAGCCGCAGATCAGAGAAGCTAGGCTCCTGGAACTAAAGAAGAAAGTGCTCGCCCAATGAGGATAGGGGCTGGAAAAGCCAGCCCAAAAGATTGGACATTCCTGGAGTTGGGTCCTCTGGTCCAGAGCCTAAACCCTACACTGGGAACAGCGCTTCAATTGACTGGTGGCTGTGAGAGGCCGGCCCGAAGGAGTGGACAAGGTCGGGAGGGGCCGGATGGCGCAAAAAGCAAGATACCAATTGCTAATCAGACGGCAGCAAGGGCGCTCTCAGTAACCCCGAGTCAGTAAGTGCAAATCAGAGTAACTAGCAGGCGAATAGACGTTGCCCTGACGCCTCGAACCTTCCACCCAACTCCCATCCCCCCAGGTCCTGCCAGGCTTGGCGTCTCACGGCCGTGGAAGGGCTGTGCTCCAATCTGCGCTTCCCGACCCCTTCGAACAGTGATCCATTCTTGTCGGGCTCATTACTCGTTATTCGCAGCCCCCACTTGATGAGCTAACTTCGTTTCAGGGCTCCCCTCCAACATTGTTCATCTTCTTCTGGGATGGCCAATCACAGCCATCGGCCTCTACTGAAAGAGTCGTCCTCTCTGGGACCCACTTCCAGGAGCCTAGCGTCTCTGACCTGAGACTGCTTAGCACGGGTTACTGAATGATCCATAGCTGCTTTGTTTCTTTGTGCTTGTTTTTCTTAGCGCTTCCCCTGGCCTAGCGCTTCCCCTGGCCCCCTTGTCGTCCTTTGTTTAGGGTTTAGGGTTTAGGGTTTAGGGTTTAGGGTTT
>WELB01000276.1:117068-154606 GCA_009602725.1 Spirogloea muscicola | reverse complement strand
CTGGAAGCGCAGGTCGGTCTTGAAGTCCTGCGCGATCTCGCGCACCAGGCGCTGGAAGGGCAGCTTGCGGATGAGCAGCTCCGTGGACTTCTGGTACTTGCGGATCTCGCGCAGCGCGACGGTCCCGGGGCGGTAGCGGTGGGGCTTCTTGACGCCGCCGGTGGCGGGCGCGGACTTGCGCGCCGCCTTGGTGGCCAGCTGCTTGCGCGGCGCCTTGCCGCCAGTGGACTTGCGGGCTGTCTGCTTGGTGCGGGCCATGGCGGCGGCGGCGGCGGCGAGACGGTTGCGGGGATTTTTTTTTTTTTTTTTTTTTTTTTTTTTTTTTTTTTTTTTTTTCCCCCCTCCTTGACGGGCGCCGCCGCGGCGCCCCAACCCCCATGGCGCCGCCTTCCTGGCCCCTCCCCTGCCTGCTCCTCCTGCTCCTCTCCTCGCTCTGGCCCGCCGGTGAGCCCCCACCTGGCGCCTCGCTCTGCAGCCTCGCTTCCTCTCCACTGCCAGCCTCGAAGCTGGCGCCTGACTGCGGTCCTGCCACCCTCCTCTTCCCAATGCCCTCCAGGCGCGGGGGTGAGCTCTGAGTCGCAGCTGCGGGCGGCGCTGCTAGCGGGCGGGCCCGTCGTTGTCAATGCCTCCTTCTCCATTGACCACGCGCTGCCCACAATCCGGCGCACCGTCTCGGTCTCCGGCGACGTTGCCGCTTGCTCGCGGCTCGAGGATGCCAAGTGCACAATCAGTGCCAAGCATAAGGTCCGGCATTACGTCGTGGCGGCTCGCGGGAAGCTCATACTACGCCACCTCATATTAAGCAATGGGCAGGCCAACAACAGCGGCGGATCCATCCTCGTCACCGGCGGTGGCCGCCTCGACGTCCAGGACGTGATCTTCCGCTACAACTACGTCCCCGGGCCAGTGCGTGTCGCAGCCGTGCCCTTGCGCTCTCGTTGGCTCGCGCTGCTCATGCTGCTCTCCTCCTGGAAGCTGGGCTGCCCAGCCCACCTGGCCTGTCGTGGCAGGCCAGGGGCACCACAGGGATGGCGGGCTTGCTCGTGACTCCCAGCTGTAGGCTCGTTGCCCGGCAGCAACCAGTGTAGTTGCCTGGCTGTCCTCTCTGCAGCTACAAGGTGGCGGAGCCATTGAGGTGACCGATGGCAGCTATGCCTCCATCACCCGGTCGTTCTTCCAACGTAACGTGGCGGGATTTGGAGCTGCCATCGACGTCTCAGCGGGAAGCACTGTTGACGTATCGTATACCAGGTTTCACAACAACAGCGCCTCAGTGGTGGGGGGTGGCATTGCGTTTGTCCTCGGCTCCAAGGGCGTCCTGATTGGAAACGTCCTCACGCGGAATGAGGCATTGGTGAGCAGCTGAGCTATTAACCCCTCCTCTGAGTACAGTACCCCTAGTTGTGCTGGCTCGTGCAGCCAGCAAGGGTGCTACTCTCTGTTAGCCAAGACCTGAGCATCTCTCCATTGTCAAACTTGTCTTGGGTGCAGAATGGGGGTGCCGTGTATGTCAGTGGCAGCAAGGTCGCTTTCTGTGCTCAAGTGGCTTTCCTCAATGAGGCAGCTGTGCAGGTACGTGCAGCAGTGGGACAGCGTTCTGTCTCTCATTCTGTTGTTGAGGAGTTGATGAGACCACAACGGCAAGCGCAAACTGTTGGCTGCATTGTGTGAAGCTCATAACTTTCTCTGCGAAGTGTAGGGGCCAGCCATTTTGGCCGTTGGCAACACCTCACAGTTAGCCCTCTGCCTCACACCGCCAAGCTACGCTGTCACATCTCAAGGCGCGAACATTTCAATGAGCTGCACGACCTGCTTAGGTGACAGCCACGGAGTCTTGTCGCCCCACTGTGGTTGCACAAGCACAAGAAGGGGCTGGTGCTGATTGCATAGCATGTTTTGCTGCTTGAGTCCCTGGCAGTCGCTTGAATCACCATCGCATTGTATTGATATTCATGTACTTGCTACGTGCTGGCTGTTGCTCCTGCAGCGAAAGGATTCAACTTGAGCAGCTCTCAGTGACATAGCACGACTTGGTGCTACCGTGGCTCCATCGTTGTTCATATCTCACGAACAGCTAGTGGATCAACTATTCTCCTCTTCCTTCGCAAGGTTGCCCGTTCTTTAGGCCATTTCGCCCATGTTTCCCGAGAAGATCCACATTGGATCCACACTCGGCTTTTGTAGGGTGCGAGCACCAGTTCTCGGCAATGAGAACCGGAGAGCTGCAATTATTCAGCTAGTCCTTGGTCCCATGCAGGCCTTGTTAATAAGGACGCCTCAGACAATCACTGAGGCCCCCAACAGATGTGCACTCCTCCCGCGAGGGTCTAATTGACGTGCCTGGGTAAGGGCACTTTATTGCTGGTTGGTGCTTGCATCCTGGTCTGTCTGCCGATAAATGTTGGTCGAGTTCGCCAGCCCGAAACAGCAGCGGCAGGTTTGCATCAGAGCGCCAAGCCAGACTGCAGATCAGTGCGAGCCTCTGGGCTGGAGAAGAGAATGCGGCATGGCAGCTCAGCCAGGACGTCAGTGGGAAGCATGAGAAAGTTGGTAAGAAAGATGTCATCCACCGGCGGCACACGGGCAGTGCCAACAAGGCGGCATCGCCCAGCTCCGTCTAGACGCTGCCCATGGCCGCTCCGCATGGCTCCGCGCGACTCCTCGGTGGTCAGTACAGTATCCACGAGCAGGGGTGGGGCCTCATAAAGCGGGCCTGCCGAGAAGAAGAAGCGCGCTTTGAACCCCAGCTCCACCTGCACCAGTTGGAGTACAGTTGGAGGTATGAATGTGCAGGATCTCATCTAAGCTCGGCATGAACGCTTCTCGCTCAAGTTGATATCGCTGCGCTTGTCATCACAATGCTTGTGTCGCTTAGCATGGGGCGTGGTGGTGCAGCAGTTGCTGGCTCGAAGTTCTGAGCTGGATGCAAGGTGGCCAGGGGGCGATCTGACATCCTGTCCTCGTGTCCCCTTGCCAGGACAAGGCGGAGACACAATCTGAAGCCCCCACCCGCCAACGCACTTTGAGCCCCGGAACCCTGGAGCTACACCTTCGTGCTACATACCCACAGCTTGCATGTGAGCTCATCCAAGGACCTCGGAGGCTGCGGCCGCATCCTCCTAGCATTGCTGTCAGTGCTGCAAGTGCCGCGCTTCACCTTGCCGGTGTCTCGGTCGACGAATCCCGACAGGCTTTGCGGCCGGATGTCGATGCGCAGGGGCGGGGGCAGCGGCAAGCCCAGCAGCGACGTGGTACTGCCGGTGACAGAAGGGATGTTGAGCGTCGCGGCATCGAAGGTGACGGCGATGCGCCCGCCGTCGCAGTCGGTGGCGGTGCCTTCGCCGCCGCCGCCGACAGGGCGGTACACAAAGTCGGGGTACACCGAGACGCCGAGCCCACAGTCCCCGCCGATGGACAGGCTCACCGTGGAGCCCTCGAGGCACTGCGGCAGCGGGGTGGCGGCGACGTCCGGCAGCACGGGCCAGCGGCTGGCGGCGGCAGCGGCAGCGACGGCGGCAGCGGCAGCTCGTGGGGNTGGGCAGGGGGCCGGCGCGGGCAGCGCGGCCATGCCGGGGGGCGGCAGCTGCACAGCCCGCGTGGGCCGCGCCGGGCTTGACGGCCCAGGAGCGTCCGACGGAAGACCGCTCTACCCACAATCAGGGGCGAACGACTGTGAGGGCGACGGCCGTCGCTGGCCAGCCCCGAAGAGACAGCTCTTCGGGGCTCGCCCCCATTGGGAGAGCCACTTTCTTGTAAGGCAACGGCTGTCAGGTCTGCCCAAACGAATGGACTTCTGCAGAAAAGGGCGATGGCTGTGACTGGTACGCTCAGGAATGTACAAGGTCTGGGAAGGTTGGCAAGGCGCAAGTGGACGCTGGACAAGGAAGTGACAAGCTCCGAAGGGGAAAGAAGTAAGCTCTTCCAGCGCTATACCATACAGCTGCACAGTTGGCTACCATGAATGGAGGACGGCGGGCACTTTGCATGAACTGAAAGGGAGGCCGAACCAAGGCGTTACAGGTACAACTCTTTAGGCTGGCTTCCCACGGCCATTGCCTTACAGTGAATGAGCTATTTCTTCAGGCAAAAGCAAGTGCAAAGGATGGGGGCTACACGAAGCGAAGCCCTATACCAAGATTGGGCTGACGTATCAGTGCCGGCTGAGGGAAGGAGGAGGGGGTTGGATGAAGTCATGTGGGTGCTCAGTAGACCCTCGTCAGCAGCAGCCGCCATTCAGAACAGCTAGCTGCCGGCTCCTCTGGAAGAGCTTTCTAGCAGCCCTCGCCCTTGTAGAGGAGCTGCTTTTTCACAGCCCTCGCCCCCCTTGGAAGAGCTTCTTCTTTCTCCTAAGTGATGGCTATGGCTGTGGCGGCCAGACCAGAAGGATTGCGCAGCCAAGGTGCTCGCGCTTCCTTCTAGCAAAGTTGCGCGGTCCTCCAGGCCCTCCCCCTCCCCCCACACTCCTGTCTTCGGTCGCTCTGGCCTTC
This sequence comes from Spirogloea muscicola, assembly GCA_009602725.1. Taxonomy (NCBI): domain Eukaryota; kingdom Viridiplantae; phylum Streptophyta; class Zygnematophyceae; order Spirogloeales; family Spirogloeaceae; genus Spirogloea; species Spirogloea muscicola. Next base: position 150,119 of record WELB01000276.1, on the reverse strand, counting down.
TGTCATTCTGCACATGCTGTTCATCCTTGCTGCCCGCCACCGCCTCGCCCTCCGCTCGTCACGCCCTCCGGAGCTGCTTGCAATAATAATTTGCTCACATCAGTGCCGAGGCACGCCACTCCGTCCTTCGTAACCAGTGTGTACTTAACCTCGCTGCCTCGGCTCACGCCTCACCAAGCCTGTTCTTGCTCCTCTGAGTTCGCTCCTTCGAGTGCCAGGCCCGTGTCTGAGAGGCTGACACAATGCCATCTGCCGAGGCCATAGTGAGCAGGGTGCTCAAAGAGCATCCACTCATCATCGTATTGGGCCACAGGAGGTCCAAGTGCATCTGAACAGCAGTTGACCAAGCAGTACCATGCAGCAGCCTGCAGACACTGATGTCACAGGAAGCTTAAAGGCCGGCCAGGACTATCATGCACTCAGAGGCCGCTTCTCTTCGATGGTGCAGTTAAGCTTTAAGGTTTCACTTCCATATTGCTGCTCACGCAGCTTCCTTGCTTAGCCCTTGGAGCTTCTCTTAAGCTGCCGCTCACAGCAAGTAAGTAAGTGCAGGCGTGCTGAACCTCTCATTCAAGCTCCAGGTCGGAGGCATGGAAAAAATCGGCTGATCTCAAATGGGAACTGGAATACAGTTCACCTTGTCCTCTTCAGACCTGCACATCTGTGTACAAGCATAGTGGAGCCAAGCAGTGCTAGCAGCTTGAGGCGGCGGCTGTGCCGCCTTGAAAGATTCAATGTATGTTAATCTGCAAGGTACCTGGTCAAGATTCGCTAGCAGCCAAGCACTGGTCAACCATGGCCAAAAGGGACGGGTTTTCAAGTGCTGCGGCCACTCTCTCCTTATCGTTCAGCTGCTTGTTCACTGACAACGCTCCCAGCAAATGTGCTGTGTCAGACTGACCAGGTCGCTCAACATCAACAGCACAACTCTCACTTTTGCATCATGACGTCATCCTTTGATGGCTTTCCAAGCAGAAATTTTCATCAGCTGCAAAGCAGATGCCAGCAAAATGCAGACTCACCAGCTGCCTCTGAAGCATGGCTGCCAGGCGCTACTCGTATATCCACCTGCACCACATGTCTTTGGACGCATTATCTTGACTGGTCCACCACTTAGGTGCACCAAACAGGGCCCCCTGATGCCTTGCAGCGCTCAAGCACAAAGGATCTTCAGGACAACAATTGTGCTGACTGGCGATGACAATATGAGGCTGTCAAGCAGACCCTCGTAATCAAAGCACCCCCACCGCCCCCCCCACCCCCTCCCCCCCCAAGCCACACCTGGACATGGAGTCAAGCTTATAGAGACTATGAACAACCTTGAACCGTGATGGAAGGGACCGCAATAATTTGACGCGCACGCAGAGGCCAATCAGGGTCGCCATGCTGCAGTGCTGTACTGTCGGCGTAAACTCCACCCTGACAACAAGAGCAGCAGTCCACCTTCAGCTGGATCAAAGTTGCACATGATTGCGCTGCGGACTAGAATCCAACTCTGTGCATCTCAGACTGCCTAACTGGCTTGAGTTGGTCTTAGTCAAATCCTTGTCTGCTGCCAAGTCTTTCGCACCTTGGACTTTGACCTCCTCCGAGTTTACGACCAGAGCAATCCAGGTGTGCGACAAGCAGAGCTGCAAGCATATGATTGTGCTGTGGGCAAGAAGTGGGGTAGGCAATGGTATAGGGGGTAATTGAAAAGTAAGGGGGTATTTGGGGGGAGAGGAGAGGCAAGGGGAGAGGGTTCTCTGTTCTCACAAGACGTGGCTCTTGAGGTCGTCAACAGAGATGGCCTCTTCAGAGACGACGTTGAGCTGCTCAAGCGAGTACGGGTGCTCCGGGTCAGTGATATCCCGCAGGTGCTGTGCTTAGGGGGTCAAGGGCAAGCCACATAGAGTCGCCGGACAGGGGACAGCAGGATGAGGGCAGGCAAGGCGCGGGCGAGGTGAAGAGGTGGAAGCGGAGAGGATATCGAAGATCTCAAGGGCGTCAAAGGCGTCGGGGGCGTCGGGAGCGTCGGCGTCTGGGGAGGCGCCCGGGGCAGCGGGGGGAGGAGGGCGCGAGGGCGGGGCACGCGGCTTGCGAGCGTGCAGGACGGGGGTGGGGTTGATGAGGGCGCCGCCGGCGGGCGGGGAAGGGGCCACCATGGGAGGGGGCGCGGGGAGGCGCGGCGCCAGGCCAGGGGCAGCGCGGCGGCGAGGGGAGTGAAGTGCCGCGTAGGGTGCCTGGAGGGCCTGAGTGGCCAGGTACAGGACGAGGCAAGCAGACCGACGGGTGGGCATCATCACCTGCTGCTAACCTAGCCCGCTCAGGTAGAGGTCCGAAAAGAGAGAAGTGGCACTCCAAATGGGGGCAAGGGCTGTGATAAGCCAGCCCAAAAAGAAGTGACAAGGGTTCGGAGGGGCCGACAAGCGTTGAGCAGCTACAGAAGGGCCTGAAGATGTCATGTCAGCACAGGGGGAGGATGGATCACTCAGTAGTTACGAGTGAGGAGCCGCAGATCCGACAGACTAGCTGCCGGAAAACTATCTCCCTGCCGAAAGCTAGAGGCCGCAGCGAGAGCACGGCCAGCACGCAGATGTAGAGCATGGGCCATGGATCGCTGGAGGGACACTGACAATCTCATCCGGTATACCTGAGCCCACGAGCCAGCTGCGTCGAAGTCAAGAAAAGAAGAAGTGGCACTCCCTATGGGCTTTGCCAGCCCCTCTTCTCTATGGGCGAGCACTCTCTGTTGTGTTTGGTAGTGTAGTCCTTCTTCGGCATCTCTTTCTTTGGCTTTGGACATTGTCCATTCTTTCTGGGCTGGCTTTGCCAGCCCCCTCTTCTCTATGGGCGAGCATCTCTTCCCAATGGGGGCAAGGGCTGCGAAAAGCCAGCCCAGAAAGAATTGACAAAGGTTTGGAGGGGCCACAAGCGACGAGCAGCTACAAAGGGGCCGGAAGATGCTGTGTCAGAACAGGAAGAATGGGGAGGAGCACTCCAAATGGGGGCAAGGGCTGTGATAAGCCAGCCCAAAAAGAATTGACAAGGGGTCGGACCTAGAACCCTAAACACAAGCGGCTGCTGATATTAAAAAATCGGCTGTAAACTGCCAGCCCCCTAAACAGGGGGAGGACGGATCAGTCAGTAGGTACGAGTGAGTAGCCTCAGATCCGACAGACCAGCTGCCGGGAAACTATCCCCGCGGTGCCGCAAGAGCGCAGGGGCGGATGCTGCCCTCAGCCGTGGGCCGCACAGGGCCCCGCATTGATTTCCGCTCCTCCGTACCCGCGCCTGCCTTTCTGCCTGTCAGCAGGACAGCGACGGGACGAGCAGGGCGGCTTGCCTCGGAGCTCGGAGCTCGGANGGCGGCACGGGCTGGCGTTCGACTGCGAGGGCGGCGTGACATGCCGCGTGCGCGCCGTGGGCGACGCCACGCTGCGCGTGCTGTTCCTGCGCGGTGGCGCGCCCCGCCACCCCGTCACCTACTCCGTCCTCCCGCACCCCCGCGCGCCCGGCGCCGACGCCCCCTGGCGCGGCACCCCCCGCCTCTCCGCCGCCCTCCACGGCGCCGCCGCCTTCCACGTCTCCGAGGCCGACGACGGCAAGGTGGCCTCCTTTGCTTTGCCCCCTCTGCTCCACCGCCCCTTTGGTCACCCCGCTGCCCCGGCTCACCCTGCTCGCCCTGCCGTCGCGCGCCAGATCCGGCTCAGCACGGCGCAGCTCACGCTCTCCGTCTCCCTCCACCCCTTTGCCATGGAGTGGTCGGCCGCCGACGGCACAGGTGCCACCCCCCCATCCCTCTCCCCCATTGTCGCCGAAGCCCAGGCCGTGCATCTACTTCTCCACGAAGCTCCGGCCTGGACTTCCGCGTCCAACGGGCCTCCGAAGCAGCTCACGAGGTGCTGCAGACTGGTAGCATCCCGTCATTGCCGACCAGCACTGGCGTGCACTGGACCGCTCAGCACCGGTGCTGAGCGACTGGGCCCCCTCCCCACCTCGCTGCAGTTTTTGCCAGTGATTGCCCAGCAGACGCGTACAAGTTTTCCAAGCGAAGCCAGGTGAGCTGGACAAGGTGCGCAGGTCTCCACTTACACTCACCTCCCTGTCGCCTCACTTGGGGGGCGCGCGAGAGAGAGAGAGAGAGAGAGAGAGAGAGAGAGAGAGAGAGAGAGAGAGAGAGAGAGAGAGAGAGAGAGAGAGAGAGAGAGAGAGAGAGAGAGAGAGAGAGAGGGGGGGGGGGTCCTTGTTAACACCAGCTGGCAGGCAGTCCTTGCTGGCAGCAGTTGGCAGGCAGTTAGCCAACCTGCGCCGAAGCTCACAAGATCACCCCTGACAATCTGAGAGCCGGTGGCAGGCCTGCCATTGTAAGTGAGGTGATGGATGAAAGTATCCGCAAGCCCATGTCCTCCGTGCTGTGTTGGTGAGACCTGACTGAGCTGAGCTTCTTGGGACCGTCTCCTTGCAGGCCATACGGCACTGCATGCGGCGCGACGAGCGCGACTTTTACTGTGGGCTGGGTGACAAGACAGGCCCTGTCAACCTGCACGGGCGGCGCCTGCGCACGAGCATGACTGATGCCCTGGGCTACGACGCCTGCACAGGAGACCCCTTGTACAAGCACTGGCCGTTTCTGGTCGTTCGTGATGGTGCTAGGTGGGATTTCACGCGCCCCACCCCTTCATAACCGAACTGGGCGCTCCACTGCAGAAGCTGTTGTTTGGCTCGACGTTGCGCTTCCAGAGAGTTTCTCCAAAGGTCCGATGCACTTGCCTGATGACGAAATAACAGGCGGTTTCCTGCTGGGTAACCCATGCAGCGGATTGGCGTATGGGCTCTTCTACGACAACCTTGCAGCAGCCACCTTCGATCTCGGTTGCGAGCACAACAATTACTATGGTCAATTCCGTACATACGAGGCAGAGGAGGGCGACCTCGACTTCTATCTATTTCTGGGCCCCTCCATTGCAGATGTCGTGGCGCAATTCGCACGACTGACAGGACCGATGATGTTTGGCCCACGGTGGACCCTGGGCTACCATTGCACAGCCATGCCTCTTGCGGATGCAGCAAATGCACAGCAGAAAATTGAGCAGTTCATCAGGCAGTGCCAGGAGTATGCCATTCCCTGCAGCGCTTTCCATTTTGGGTCCGGCTACACCACCATCGGCAAGCGTAGATACGTCTTCCACTGGAACAAGTGCGCAAGTATTGCAACTCGTACTGAGCCCACAGTTGCTGCATAGAAAGCCGCTCAGCGAAGCTCAGGCTTAGCATTTGTTAGAACGTCCCGCGCAGATCGCAAAGACTGCAGTGGAGCTTAGTTGGCTTGTTGCGCTGACTCTTGCAGGTCAAAATACCCGTGTGAGTCAGGTTGACACTGTGCGGGCCTGCCGAGCTGGGGCCTGGATCTTAATGACTCGATATGGTGGTGGTGGCCAGGGAGAAGTTTCCGGATGCGAAGAAGCTCGTGGCGGACTTTCATGCAGCGAACATGCGAGTCGCAGCAAATCTGAAGCCTTGCCTGTTGGACGATCACCCGCGATATGCGGATGGGGCATCCACCGGCATCTTCATCCGCAACAGTAGCTCTGGCAAGCCGAGCACCAGTCAATTTTGGGATGGAGAGGGAGCCCACTTAGACTTCACCAATCCCGATGCGATTGAGTGGTGGCAGGAAGGGCTGCAGGAAGCCATCCTTGATGTTGGCATCGATGCTGCCTGGAATGGTATGACAATGCAACTCAAGTGTAGACACATTGCTTCCTGTGAGGAGCACAATCCACTGCTCCTACTCGTGGGAGTATCCACATGCTGAGGAACATTTGCTTGTGTGCAGATAATAATGAATACGACATTGTCGACGAGGATGCACAATGTGATGCCTTTGGAGAGCCTTTAGCTCTAGATCTTGTCAGACCTTTACATGCACTTCTTATGACTCGAGCATCGCTGGAGCAGCAGCAGCAGCACGCACCTTCTGAGAGGCCGTACACGGTGACAAGGGCAGGCTGTCCAGGAATCCAGGTACTTCTGATGCGCAAAAAATGGTGAGATTTGTTGAGGGCTACTTTTGGCGGGCTGGTTTGGCAAGCACTTCCGGCAGTATTGCGATGCACCACATCACCAGCATCTGTTGATTTGACATCAGTTTCGCCTGGAGCAGAGATACGCGCAGACATGGAGTGGAGACAACAGCACAAGCTGGAAGACATTGAAATGGAATCTGAGGACCGGATTGACCATGGGACTCTCGGGTTTATTTAACATAGGACACGATGTGGGGGGTTTTGCAGGTCCGTGTCTTCTGCCTTGAAGGCTATGTTTCCTCTTTTGCCTCTATATTAGTACTGGGCATGGCAGCAGATGAATGTGTAGTAGCTGCTACTCCTGCCCTTGTCCCACTTGAGCACTCTGGGGGCAAAGCAAACATGAGAGGTCTGCATGCTTGTTCTGTTGCACTTGTTTCAGGGCCATCTCCAGACAGAGAGCTGCTAGTGCGGTGGTTTCAGAGCGGTCTCCTGCACCCCCGCTTCATAACAAATTCGTGGAAGGCAGACGGCTCTGTCACAACGCCGTGGCTCCACCCCTCCGTCTCCTCAGCCATCCGATCCGCCATTCGCTTGCGCTACCGCCTCATTCCCTACCTGTACACTCTCTACAGGTGCACGAGCCCCTCCCTGACTGCTCCAGAGTAGGAACTTCTTGGATCCTAGGCCAAGCCCCATGTACAATCAGCGTGTCGCCGTTCGCTGGCCAGGGAGGCTGCGGAGCTGCACAAGCCACTTGTGCGTCCAACGTTTTGGGAGTATGGTGATGACGACGATGCAACATGGCGAGATTGCGATGAAGTCATGGTTGGGAGCAGCTTGCTGGCTGCACCAGTGTTGGAAAACGGTGCACGCCAGCGCGAGGTCTACCTGCCCAAGGGGCCAACCTGCTGGTGGGATTTCTGGAGTCCAGAAAGCTTTGAGCCAGGAACTGTAGCCAAGGTGGCCGCTCCGCTCGAGAGACTTCCGCTCTTCGTGCCGGCTGGAAGTATACTGCCAATGACTGCCGAGGCACATGACTTCTCGGCACTGCATGATGAATCATCACGCATCCTGCGTGTGTTTCCTCATCCCCACGAAGGCCTCTCTACATGCTGCTTGTACGAGGATGATGGCATCAGGTAGGTGGTCACTTCTCGCAACCTTCTGCTCTTCCGGAAAGTGAATCAATATTCACTGACACTCTTGGTGGTAGAGAAGGTTGCTTGCTCTGGTTGCTCTGTCTGTCGAGCTTCAACAATATGCCAGGAGACTGCACGCCCTCCAGGTTGCACTCTGATGGCCATGGCCTGACATACTGCTCACATTTGCCAGTACATGCGGGTCTTTGCAGTCATTCTTACAAGCAGGGGGTGTATAGAGAGCTCAGCTTAGTGCTTCGGTGCACAGCGGACAAGATACACCTCCGAGTGACTGGGGAAGGCACCTACAAGCTTCCATACGACACGTACGCTCTTCAGGCGTGCATTGCTTGGGCGTGCATATATTGCTGGAAGAATTGACGCGCCGGCAGCACTTGGGAACGGATAGAGAGGCAGCGGCGCCTCGAGCTTGTGTCGTGATAGCAGCCGCCTGCTGAAGAAGGTGTGACAGGGTCTGAGCGAGCGGGCTGACCTGTGCAGGATCTGGGTGTCCAAGCCCGAGGGCGAGAAGCGGCCGATGGTGCTGGAGGGGGTGGAGGGCCTGCCGACGCTGAGGGAGGCACGCTTCCAGCTGCACAGCGTCTAGACACGTCGCTGTGCGCCAGCAGAGACATTTGCGCGGTCATCTCGGTAGCGGGCAGGCGGTGCATCTGTCGGAGACGCAGCATTTCCTAGTGGGCCGAGGGCTGGCAAGAACTTATCATAGTGGGTGCTTTTCAATGCAATAGCTTTAGCTTAGTTGCTACATTAGCAGCGCTTGGCATGGAAGCAGCGCTTCCAGAGGGGGCGAGGGCTGGGAAAAGCCAGCCCACAACAGAATGAAGAAGGTCCAATGGAGCCGCGTTAGGGCCAGCCCACAGAAGAAGGACAAGGACCAGGGGCGGGGGGGGGGGCGGTGTTGAAGTGGCTGCTGACAGGGAGGAAAAGCGAGTGTTGCGAGATGGGAGACAAGTGGCTCTCCCAATGGGGGCGCGGGCTGTGGCGGGGGAGGCTAAGACGGCCGAGTGCAAAGAGCGTGACGGCGCGGTGCGAAGGAAACGAGGGAGGCCAGAGCAAAGCCAGCACGTACTGCCAGGAGGGAGAAGCAGGTCGGCAAGGGGGACTGGCCAGCCAACCGAGCAGGGATGGCCGAGGGCCGCCCCAAGGTGTGAAGGTGGCGCTCGCAAGTGGAAGAGTTGACAAGGTCCGCAGGGGCCAGAGGAGAAGAGCGCGGCCCCAAGGCCCAAGGCCCAGGTCCCCAGGCTCGGCCGGCACACAACGACAAAGCCAGCCCGCCGGTAGGATAGAGAAGGGGGCCAGAGGAAGCCAGAGGAAGCGCTAAGAAACCAAAGCACACAAAGAAAGAAAGCAGCTACAAATTACTCAGTAACCCCTGCTAAGCAGCCGCAAATCAGAGAGGCTAGGGTCCTGGAAGTGGGTCCCCTGGACAGAGCCAGAGGCAGCAGCGAGGGTAGGACAAGGGGCCTACAGGAGTGGGAGTGCCCATTCCCAGCCGAGCGAGGCCGCGACGAGGCCCCGCCCTTATCTCCCCCCCCCGCGCCGGCCCGGGCGCCCCGCGGCGGCCATGGCGGCGCTCCGCGNCGGGGCTGTGCACGGCGCAGGCGCTGGCGACGCGGCACGGCGCGGCGGTGCCGCGGCTGCTGGTGACGGAGGCGGGCGCGCGCGTGGGCGGCAACGTGACGACGGTGGCGGACGAGGCGGGGGGGTATCTGTGGGAGGAGGGCCCCAACAGCTTCCAGCCCAACACGGCGATGCTCACCATGGCCGCCGACAGTGGCCTCCTGGGCGAGCTGGTGCTGGGCGACCCCGACAGCCCGCGCTTCGTGCTGTGGCGCGGCCGCCTGCGGCCCGTGCCCGCCGGCCCCGCCGACCTGCCCTTCTTCGACCTCCTGACCCCCTGGGGCAAGCTCCGCGCCGGCCTCGGCGCCGCGGGCCTCCGCCCGCCGCCGCCCGCCGGCAAGGAGGAGAGCGTGGAGGAGTTTGTGCGCCGCAACCTGGGCGCCGAGGTGTTCGAGCGCCTCATCGAGCCCTTCTGCTCCGGTGCGCAACGCTGACCTTGGAAGTGCTGGGATCACCCGACTTGAGCAGCCAGACCTCGGGCTGTGCTCACGACAGCCCAATGCAGGTCGAGAGCGCACAGTGCACGTCACGGGACCACCTCTCCTGGTCGCTGCTGGGATGCGGGCCCACAGCACACAGCTCCGATCACCTCGAAGCTGCTGCCAAGTGGCACTTTGCACGCCCTTTGTTCCTATGCTGCTGACGACAAGACCGCATGGAGCTCCGGCAAGCTATGCTGCATGCCTCTGTGTTTGAGGGTTTCTGGCGATTGGCAAGTATTCACTTCAAGACACTTCCTGCTCTTCCGTCTCCCACGCGTTGCCCCAGGCGTGTATGCCGGCGACCCCTCCAAGCTCAGCATGAAAGCAGCATTTGGAAAGGTGTGGAGGCTGGAGCAGATTGGAGGCAGCATCGTGGGAGGAAGCCTGCAGCTCATCCAGGACCGCCGCGCCAACCCCCCTCCGCCCCCCGACCCGTGAGGATCTCGGCCTTGCTTCCAACAGTCGTCGGCCTGCAGTGGGCTCGGGCTCCTTGGATGCGGGATGATATCTCTCCCACGGCTTGTGTTACCAAAGTGAGGCGAGGAGATGGAAGCTTGTCCTCCAAGAGCCGCTGCTCTGGGCAATTCAAGCTGCTCTGGGCCTTGATGGTTTGTCCTCATTGTCCGCCTCCGCCAAGTGCTGTGCAGGAGGTTGCCTGTGGTCAAGGGCCAGACGGTCGGGTCTTTCAAGAGGGGCCTCAGCACTCTCCCTAATGCCATTGCTGCTCAGTAAGGCTCTCCAGAAGCCTCTCCTGTCCTCCGCCCCTGCATCCAGGTCCACAGGTTTAAAACCTTCATGTTCCTGCACACTCCCAGCTTCTGTTCCCTCCACTAGCACACGTGCACACTTGCATGTCTGTCGAGTTCTGCCAGGCTTTTGCTGCTGTCTCATCTGCATCTCAAATTCATTCCTGTCACTAGGCTTGGAGAGAAGGTGAAGGTGAGATGGGAGCTGGTCGACATCAACAAGACTGAGGAAGGTTTCAGATTATCATACAGCACCCCCTCGGGTCCACAGACAGTCCTGGCCAAGAAGGTCATCCTCACCGTACCTTCTAGGATCGCCAGCAAAATTCTGCGGCCAACAGCGGTATCTGCTCACCTTCCTCCTCTAGCTGATGGCCCATGCTTTTGGCTGCAACAAGCTGTGATTACCCAGCCCGACTCCACAGACTTCGTAAATTTATGAACTTCCATTCTTAGGAATACATACAGATTCATTCATGTGCCATTCTGAAGCTCTTCAATTGTCGCTGATCGCCTACCTGTTCAAATCGTGCAGCCGCGTGCAGCTGATGCCTTGGCGAAATTTTACTATCCGCCAGTCTGTGCCGTCACTGTCTCTTACCCAACTTCTGCCATCAGAGAAGATCGATTGGTCAACGGAGAGCTCAAAGGCTTTGGGCAGCTCCATCCCCGAAGTCAAGGCATTCAGACCCTAGGTCAGTCTGTTGTTGAGAGAGTGGCCCTGCTATCTTTGTCAATTGAGGTAGGAAGTGAGCAAGCAATATATGATGCACAGACATTTTGAAGTGCCAATCTAAGCAGATGTTGAAGCAAGGGCCCTGCACTCATGCTGCCTTGACTTGTATCTGGAACCTTGCTGTTGGAAAATCATGCAGGTACTATCTACAGCTCATCTCTGTTTCCAAACAGAGCTCCCAAGGGTCGCACACTCCTCTTGTGCTACATCGGTGGAGCCACAAATGAGGAGATTACTACCAAGGCATGTTCAATCCTGCGTATCCCCTAAATAGTTGTTCCAACATATAGTTTCGATGCTCTTCCTGCTATCGTTCACATGGCTTCACACTGTCATTTGCAGTGGATGAGATGAGAAGATTGTACAGGCTATGGCAGACTGCCTCTACTATGTTGCATGAGTGCCCCTCACTGAAATCAGTCTCGCCGACCACTGCAGGGTGAAGATGCAATTGTAGCAGCTGTTGACAAAGACTTGCGAACCATGCTGCTGAGGGACGATGCCCCATCCCCTACAGCCCATGGCTGCCGAGTTTGGCCAACTGCCATCCCTCAGTTTAATGTAGGCCACCTTGACACGCTCGAGGAGGCTCGCCAGGGACTCAAGGTCAGCTTTCGGATGAAGGTCCAATACTCCAGTGTAGCTTGGTCCATTGCTTGTGTTGCTATTCTGGCCCCCTGCATCCTTGCCATGGTTGCCCTGAGGCAGGCAGGGATTTACACTTCTGCTTGCTGGGCCGTTAATGATTAGGCATCTTGAGAGTATCCTTATGATAACGCCCTAAGCAGGCGCGAGTCCAGCTCTTACTTCCGCCTTACTCAGGATGCTCATCATGTCACATACACTAACTAGCACAAAAGTCGACCACAACCCTGCGCAGGATGCTGGGCTGGATGGCCTTCTTTTGGGTGGCAACTACGTAGCAGGCGTAGCGTTGGGCAGATGCGTGGAGGCTGCTTATGAAAGTGCGGCTGAGGTGGCCTCGATGGCTTCCAAGACTGCCGTGGCTTGAGTCCCAGTGTGGGTGAGGTCTTCGGTACTGCTTGTCTGACAGGTTGTATTTCGGTGACAGGGCACCTTGTGACAAGCCATCAAAGATTTATACAGAAGCCCTAATCTCCTTAGGCCTTGGATGTACTCGCAGAACTCCTTCACTCCGCAGGCAGGTCGAGGAAGGAATTAGCTTGTCAAATCACCGTTGCATGGTGACTTAGCAGGGCCTGCAGAAGATGGTCTCGATGAGTCGGCATATAGAGGCTGGCAACCCAATGAGACCTTCATTGGGCTCCATTGGGCATTTTGAGGCCTTAGTGGCAAAACCACAGGTCTTTGCCAAGCCCTCAACTTTACCAGTTCAACAACTACCCTGCCACCATGATTGCTCTTCTTTGCTCTTGATACTCGGTATTGCCGGGTTTTCACACGCTGCGCTTCTCCTCGGTTATGAAGAGTTTAAGAGAGGTGCATCCACGTGTACAAATACCCTCCCGAATGAGGACGGCTTCACAAGTGCTGCACATGTGAAGAATCTCTGTCAGGTCATACTGGTAGTAACAATTAAGTCCGCAGCATGTGGCAACTCTATCACAGGCAGTGGCAATGTCATGTACACAAGAGGCTGGCCGGCTTTCACCGTGCGCATGATCTTGTACATGCGGAGCACAATCCATACAAGTTGTCATAGAGGTATGGGGGTGGCTAGCAAGCAAAGCTTTAGCTGAAGGTGTCAGAAGCTTGCGCAGATTCATGCAAGATAGCATGATAGGAGACCTGCAGGACGCTTGCTGCAGCAGCTCTGCAGCAAGCAGAGCTTGCTGTAAGTCCTCTGTGTCCTTGTGTGCTTCAAAGCCAGGGTGTCCAGCCCTCATACATCTGAGAGAGGTTGTCAAGGCTTGTGGCTTCCTGTATCAGCAGATCAACTTGTTCTGCAACTCCCAGCCTCCTGGGATGTGGATGAGTCATAAACACATTTCAGCAAAGTACTGCTTTGCAACAGAAGGTGCACACTGGACAGGAGAACAGGGTGCACACTGGACAGGATAACAGGATGCACTTCGGCTTACGCCTTGCAAGACTGAAAGCTCCATAGGATATCTCATGTCAGTTGCCTGCGGGATGACAACAAAGCCCGTACTTGTTGGTGGTGGTGTCGTAACCCTCCAGCTTCTTCTGGACCCTGCTCAGCACCAGCTCAGCTTCCACATTGTGCTCTGAACAACATAAAAGCTCACAAAAAGGCCGTTATCGACCACGATTTTGCTGAAAACTGGCTGCAAACTGATAATGTCATCAACGTTGTTCTGCCAGCTATACCCCTTCATCACTACAAACAGCAGCACGTGAAGATGCAAAGTGGTTGCACCTTGCGGAGTGGGAGCATGAGGTGCGGGAGATTCAGCTGCTACCCTCCAGCTTGTTGGGCTTCCTCGGCTGCCCCCTCCGGGCCGGGCTGCCTTAAGAACTTGCCTTTCACTATCAGTAGGCTCAGGCTCTTCCAAGCTTGCCTTGCTCTGCACAGCCACCGGCACCCGAGTGCCAAAAGCTGAGCCACTACTCAGCATCCCAGCTGCTTCATGCACAGCAAGTTGCAACAATGAGGAGGCCAATGTGAGCAACACCAGCAACAAGCAGCATGCCAGAAGTTGGAGCAGGGGAGCATATGGTGGAATTGCAGAACACAGGCATCTCACATGACTTAATCCACTTATTCGTACACTGGGTCCCCTTCCTGCAATGTCCTGCAGCATCTTCAGCACCATGGGGCTTCCTGTACCCTCTCTACTACCTCTGTCATGGCTAATGTCGCTCGCAAGCTCATCCACAATGAAGGGCACGGGTGGGGACGCCTTCAGCTGAAAAAGCCACAAGATGGACATGTGATGAACATGTATAACCACTCAACATGATCACTCGACCTTTGTCATTGGAGTAGCAGTATGAGAAGCCTAGAATGTCAATGACATACTGTCATATGTCTGAAGTGAGGTGAGGTAATACATTGTAGAAAACATGGCAGCTTGCTTTGAGACCACAAATATGAAGATCTCACCAGCTGCAGCGGCATAGTCTCCAAGGTGGTGAGGTGAGACAATTGATCTAGAGTACCAAGAACGTCCCTAGCAGCTGCAGCAATCTGAGGTGATGCTTGAGCCAAAAAGGCAGCTGCCTCAGCAACTGGTTGCCCATTGCTTTTGCCAAAGCCTCCAGTTTTGGCCAATGCTTCCACAGGCTCCAGCAGAGCTTTCGCCTGTTGTACATACGTTGATGCCGACAACCATCACAAGCACATACACCAGTAGCGCCTGGTCTAAAAGTTGCCATGCAATCTCCGAATGCCTTGCCAACATTCTCAGCAGCTAAGGATACCAAAAACGTTGAGCAGAGGACAACACCAATGCATGCCATGTATTCATTAAGGTGAGATGACATGGTCAAAACTACTGTAGAGGCATGCAGCCTCAGACTATTATGTATGGAACGTCTCGTAAATTGGCATGCGAAAACCACACGACAAGATGAGGCTTGACAAGGCGATGATTCTGACCTGGTCAAGCAGAGAGACAAGCCTTCCCTGCTCTTGCAGAGCTTGCCAAACAGAGCTTGCCAGATCCTCTGAGTGCCCCTCCTTGGATATGATGACCGATAGCTGCAAATACGCCACCATTGAGCAATCCAGTGGTTCAATTCAGTAAGATACAACCACATTTCTGCAAGGCATGCATGCTAGAATTGCTATACAACTGCATTGCATGGGAGGCAGGAGAGATTCATAGTTCTTGACAATCAAGCTTCAAAGAACGAAAGCACAATAAGACCTCTTCCAAGAGTGGTCTTAGGTCTGTAGTCAAAGCCAATTGCAGCCTGAGTATATTGCCCAGAGCACATATTTCTTGTGCCGTTGTTGTTGTTGTTAGACTCACAGTGCCAACACCTCCACCTGCAGAGAAGGATGCATATCAGCGTGTTCCTACTAGCGAGTCAAGCTATTGATTACAAGCTGCTCTGCCGCTGTCTATGGACAAGGATAACACATCTGCATGCTCAGGTTACATCCTGCTTGCACCTGAAGCTTCATAGAAGGCCTCATGACAAGTAATTGTATACTTAAGCTGGGCTTGTCTTTTGACACGTACTAGGATTTGATGTCAATGCCTCTTCTAGCTGTAGCACCAGCTTCAGATTGGCTTCCTGCCATGTCAATGTCTGCAGTTGACCACCTTTCTGCACATGGGTCGTGAATAGCTGTTGGTATGTACCAAGAGCATGAGATGTACCCAAGCAGTCAGTGGGAGTTGACCCTTCAGATTGGCAGCTCATCTGAAGCATGCTTCAAGTGCAGACTTCTAAGGCTCATAAAGAGACCCTTTGAAGAAGGCTCACCAAAAGAGCACCCTTTCTGCAGGCCTCAAAGCTCTGTACCACCGAAGCAAGACGTATGAGGCCTCTTCCATGCTCCTGCCGGCTCAACACTATCCTCCGAATCCTGGTCGGGAAAACCCCAGGTGTGCTCACAAAAACTTCATGTGAGCCGTGGTATAGTTGATGGGTACCTGACCTTATCTAGCGACCAGGGACACTCAGCAACTCTAAAAAGAAGCACAAGGAAGGGCAGAAGCTTTGACCGCACACCCAGAGTACAGTATGACGAACTTTTGACATTGTTGGGGTATAAAGTCCACAGAGAAGACCTTGACCTGCAGCTTCTCAAATAATCTCAACAGCAGATTCCAAGAGCTCCTATGACATGGAAACGGCACAGTCCTGATAAGCCCAGACCAGCATCGCAATTACACATAAGCGAAGGCAGGGGTTCACCTGTCAATAACACTCTGGAGGCCAGAAGCTGCTGCTCTTGCACCATCTTCTGCAGGCCTGATGATCTCCTCTTCAAGCAGTGCCAGGCTCTGTTGTGCAAGGTCGCGAGCAGCTGCTAAGGCTAGCATTGTCTCTTCCACTGCACGTCGCATTCTATCAAGGAGTTGGCCTCTTTTCCACCAAGCAATGCTTCCCAAGTGGAAGCCTTGCGTCTCAGTGAAGGCAAAGTCCTCAAGTGAGACTTCCACCAGGCAGTCTCTGGGCAGCGAGCCTTCATGCAGCCACTGGAAGCATGCCAACTGAGTCTGAAGGTGCCGCAGCGCAGCCTTGGTATCTGTGACCTGTCAGCATGCATGTAAGCCCTCAGGAAGTGCACATAGCATCTCTCAAACCTGAGGAACTACGTCATGCCAATGTGCAAATACATGCTGTGCATATTGCATATTCTTCAGAGGCCAAAGATGCTCTCTCTGTATTTGTTATATACCAGCACATCTATGTCATTTGCCATGCTTGACTTGATGTCTACTGCTTCCCAACTCCTCGGCCAGTCTAACACAAGTTTCTTCGCCTCCTCCAAACCTTCCTGCAGTATGCAATTTCCATGCCCATGAAAGGCAGAAGCAAACAATGGAATTCAGTTAGCAGTGCTACCCAAATTCTTTCGAATGCCGATGGCTTGATGCATTCACAGCTTTTGTCCTCAGAATGTCCTCATTCACAAATGCAAACACATCTTGTATAGCCAGCAAGTTGTAGGAGAGCATCCAAGCCTGTACCGCTGGTGCGCCGGATGGTAGTGTGCACAGATTCAAACAAGGGAGCAACCTCGTCAGGAGGTAAGCATTTAGGAGGTGACGCAGCTTGTGTAGCAGCTGCTGCTGGAGTTGCTGGTAGGTGGTATCAGGTGTGCCTGCCCGCCTTGCCGTTATCACCAGAAGACAAGGCTCAAGAATTGCTGCTATGAAGCACATCTTGCCCGAGAGGAAGGACGCCCGCCGTCCAAGGAAAGGTGCCAGGGTCCAGGGTGACTCTCCAGGGGCAGCTGCATTTGTGAGAGACATTTCAGGTCATGCACGTACAGAGATGAGCTGTTTAGCAGATGATCAGCATGCATGGACCTGTCAGGGTGGACATATCACAGGAACTCACCACCAGAATGAGCAGGATTAGCAGCCGTGGTCTCTGCCAGAGCTTGATCTGCAGCTTCTAAGCCAGCAAAGACATCCGACAATGCAGCGAGGAGGACTCTTCCCCAACGGCTGATGCTCTCTGCACCCTCTGGAAGTGAAAGACTAGCAAGATCCATGAAGAGCTGCTCTGCTCTCACGAGCTTGCTGAACACTTTCGTCTTCTGCTGGTCCAGTATTTCCCCCCAGGGAAGACAGGCACCCAAGCATGAGTCAGAATTGTGAAAGGAGGAGGACTGTTGACAAGATGCAAGAGCAGGATCAAGCAGCAGGCCTACTTAAAGACCTGTCGCACAGACCTGGTCGTGTAATTCCTTCTTGTCCAGCTCGTCCAGCTGTCTGTGTGCCATAGCTTTTTCTGTCAAGGCCACTGTACGTGCTTCTGCACACGCTCTTGTGACCAGCTTCTGGATTTCCATGAACTCGGTGAGGAACTGCGTTTAAAAGACGAAATGTCAATATCCATATGCAATTGCTCTGGACAGACCCGCCTCTCAACAGTCTCTGCTGCTAAAACTGACTGTTACATCAGTGAGACCCAGCTGGCTACGAATGCAGCTGGCTTCAGACAAGGCAAGTGAGACAGTGTGGCGTCAGATCTTCAGACAGATTCTCATGGTGGCGTGCGGAAGCTCACGTGCTCCATGGAAAGTTCTCCTTTGGCCGCTGCTTTGGCAACCTGGGGAAGAAGGACATCTTGCACCCGGCTCTGAATGGCGTTCACCTCTGCCATGCAAGCCTGTAAGCTTGAAACAGTTGCTGTGAGGGTCAACGTCGAGGACCAACTTGGAGCTGATACACAACGTAATAGGGAAAGTGTAACCATTGATTAGGTGGTAGATACATTCTGCTACATGCTAGCGACTCGGTGAGTTTTCACTTGAGCTTCTTGATATAGGAGCAGTGACTTCTTCCAAATCACTTAGCTGCTACTGTAACTAACGTAAGGCTACAATAATAAGCATGACCAAGCTCACGCAACGTGTGAAAACAGGGGTACCTTGGTTGTCTTCAGCAACCTTAAACCCTTGCTGGCAGACTCAAACTGAAGCTTGAGTGCTTCAAAGAGCTGCCAGTCAGAGCTGCTCAGTTGCTTGTTGGATGCTTGGGCAACATGAGCTTTAGCTGCTTCCACTGTTGTTGACATTTCTTCAACGGAAGTAGCAGCAAAGAAGGCAGACCATTTGTGCATGTGGCTGGAACAAGCGAAAAGATCGACTCATCAGAGACAACAGGCCCTGAGATCCTCCAATTGTCTGCTGAAATTGGTGACGACCTACCAGAAGCAACTTTGTGTAGCAGGGTATCCTTCCAGTCCACTTCCAAATATTTCCTGCCTTATGGGACAGATTGCAGGTAAGGAGCTCGCTTCAAGAATGAAAACTTAACACCAAGCATGCAGACTCAACACCTCAGTGCAAGGATGCGATTTCAGATCTGACCTTGTACTTGCATAGTCATCAATAAGCAGGAGTCGCAAGGCCGTAGCATATGCAGATAAAATCTCATGAAGCTGCAACATGGCCATGTAGCAAGACTGATCCATGTTGAAAAGTGCAGCATCCATCTCTTCCATGTGATGCAGCCTTGAGGCTGGGATCAGGTCCCCCCATGCTGACAAGCAGAGTGATATTGCAAAACGGTCTGCTACAAGATAGCATGAGTGTATGTTAGACTGATAACTTCACAAATTGCTCCAAGTACAACACTCTTGCAATTGCTCATCGAGTTTGTATGTCCATCACGACTAAAACAATGATATGCAGAACATCAACGATGAAGACAATTCACACCAGTTGCTTGAGGTGCATGCTGCAGCCACGAAATGTTGCACAGCCTTAGCCCCTCAAGCACCGCGGTATGGCGCTCTACCCACTTCGACGCAATCTCAGCAGCTTCTCTTAACGAATTTTGTGCCTGCCATGAGCAATATGATCATTATTGTGCTGCAGAGCGCGCAGACTGTGGAAAGGCTGCAAGCTTAGTCTATTCTCCGGCGTACACTGAGTCTACAGGCCATCAAGGAGCTCATGCACAGCTTCCAAGTAATCTTGCAGCTCACCATGTTGAGGCTAGCCTCTAACCTACCATAAGCACTGCTGCCGACTTGACTGAATTACTGGCAGTTCCACTCTGACCAACACCATCTCCAAGCTCATGGAGCAAAGCCTGTTGCAGGCTCCAAGGTCTACCACCTTAATTGGGACGACCACCAACCTTGAGCAGTGAGAGTGATCTAACAGCAAGCAAGACATACTGAGATGAACATCAATTTGACTGCTCGCAAAGGTCACAGACAGCAACCTCAAGAGTTGGACAAGTGAGCAACCTGCAGAACGGCAGACGCCTCTGGCAGCGCACGGAAGAGTTGATCATTATGCTCCTGTTGGAGAGAATGAAGACTATTACCAACAGTAATTAAGCAAGCAGCACTTTGGCATGTGTGCCAGCACATTTGGAGGCCAATGTCAGTAGAGCCTTCTGCCATTGCTTTCTTGTGGACCACCAATGTGTGTTTCGAAAAGGTGGAATAGGCAAGGTGCTTGAAAGCTGATGGTACCTGAAAGCTAGCACGCATGTCGATGACACGGGAGACTGGGACTTCAAGAACATGTTCGTTGCCCATGCCCTTCACTTCCTCCTCCTCCGTCAATGCTGCATTGTCTTGACCTTGCTCGCTCATCCACTCGACCAAAGGATCCCACCTGATTGTGGAGCTTGACGTCAGCTTCTTGTCAGACCAGACAATGCACATCGCTTCCATGCACAAGACTGTCAAGTATGAGCAGAGCTTGCTATTCAAGTAGGGCCTGCGTCACTACAGGGCCAAGAGCATTGAAGATTTTTGAAGCTCTTGGACCAAGACTGAGATATGAGTATTGCTTACACAAATACTTGGAGCATTGTGAGAATGGATCCTTGGTTTTTCCGAAGCTCTTCAACCACAACATTGCAATAGGCTCGGAACGACCCATCGATCCCCGTGAGCCCCAATGCAACCTGCATCACAGTACCAAGTACTGGTCAGAGATGGAGCATCAAATATAAGGAGGCTTGAAGAGAACGAATATGTCAAGTCCAGTAAGCAGAACAGCTTTACCTGAAGCAACTGTGTGAGACGGAATGGGACAATTTCAGGTATCTTCAGGCGGAGGCCCTTGTCAAAGCAGATGTTGTAATCAATGTGCATGATCGACCCGCTGCTGAAGTCCAGCAGGATGTTGTCCATGTGCCGGTCTCCAAGTCCTATCATGTGCCCAGCCATGCTCATGACCGCCATGCTCTCTGTGTACCTGGAAGGTCAAGCAAGGACGTAGATGGCCCATGATGATGCTGCCAGCATGTGGGGCCTTCTTGACAGGCAGGCACAGGAGTCAGATTGCACCTCTGTTGCTTGGCCATCCACGCTGGTGGTCCTGATGAGGAGCACCACAGCTGGCGAGCAAGGAGGTGCTTGGGCATCTCCTGCATCAACTCCACAAGGACCTGCTTCTTGACATCCTGCACTCTCCCTAGAATGAGGTCAGACATACGGGCATCCAGCTCTTTCTTTGCAACTTGCAAGTCTTGGCAAAAACACAAGGCCCAGAAGACAGGGAGACAAGACAAGATACGGACACAGTCACACAGACACAAAGACAAGACACAGCCCTCATGGAGACCCTAGCCGTCTACAACACTGGCTGGCTGAAGGTGATCCAACCTGAGGCCAATCTTGGCGAGAAGTACTGCGTCGCATGCCTCTCTCTTTGAGCGCAGAGATGATCTTGCCATGGTACATGTCCATTGGTCGCTGTGGCGGCTGCTGAAGGAGCGAAGGGTGTCAGGGTAAGGAGACAGGGTGAGGAGAGTGAGGAGGGTGAGGATGTGAGGACTACTGCTTGTCAAAGATGGGCCTTGCACCCTTTAGGTGGGCACTCACAGGTGGACTGGCATCCGAGGAAGCAGCAGCCTGACCATGTGCTGCCAACTGGGCAGCGTAAGTGCGCTGCTGCCAGGACTTGAAGACACTGTACAGGCTGGTCATGCCGGTCACCCATTCTATAAGGCCAGCCCTCCCACTGCATCCATTGTAATAGAAGTGCGTTGGCATCAAAAGATGTGTCATTTGCGTGATACCCACTCAAAACTTTGGTCAAATATACACCAAGCTGCACATTAGATGCGCACCTTATGGGAACGACTGAGTATGTCCTGGCACTGAGGGCCAAATGCCTTGTGCTCTTGCCACTCTGGAGCATGCCGTTGACTGCCCTTAAAAGCTGCAATGCAAGAGATTGTTGCCAATAATGAGGGATTCACCAAGAATTCAGGTGCCATAGAGACATGTCTCTATGGCACCTGAATGGCATTTCCTCCAGAGACATAGGCTCTGAAGGAAATACATCAAAGTCAAAGAAGCACATTGACCTTAAAATGACAGCTAGTGTTGCTTGTTGGCGAATCCTCTCTTTGCAATTCTCAAAGTGCACTAGAGGACCATCCACAGGGGCCAGCATGACTTCAATCATATATGGAGATAGAATATGCAAGGGAATGCACAGATAAAATTGACTAAATGATTGTAGAACAAGCAGAGTATCCAAAACACAGGTATCCCTGTGAGATGGCTGCATCTCTGCATACCTGCATCACACGAGCATCCAGTCGGAGGTCCTCAGAGCCCTTCAGGAGGTATGGACGGCAGATGCCATCAGACCCCAATATAGAGAGCTTCTTAGGCCTTGTTTTGGTCGCCAGCTGGACAATCTTGTCCTCCATGGCTTCCCATGTGATGATCTCTGCATACAGGATTGAATTGCAGATCTTGAAGAGCACAGTACAAATACTTCCAGTGCTACTAGAGAACAGGCAACTGCACAAGAATCTGCATGCAATACGATCTTCGATTTGGCTCCACCGTCCAGTCTGTCATCTTTTTGACTGTGTACTGATTGTGCACAGCAGCAGCTTTGAGTGTGGCAGACTGACCTTGTGAGTACTCTGCATCCAGTCCCGGCATTGGTGCAGCAGCAGACCGCATCTTAGCAAGTTCTGGTGCAACTCTTTGAAGTGAAAGCACAGCTCCCCTCTGGTGCAGAAGGGTACATGCTTATGACATGCAATTAGTGACAGATGGGTGAGGTCGAGCACCTCAAGGCTATCAGAAGAGGCCAGTTTCAAATCAGCAGCAACATGCCTGCGGCCGCTTGTAAAGCATCAGAAGAGGCAAACCTGGCTCTCAGCCAACGACGTCGCTACGGCCTCCCATGGCTTCCATGCCTTGCGCAGTGCGGAAGGACCATCTGGTGGCCTACTGAAAGAGGCAGCTGCTTGCCGCAACTTTTCACCATAGATTTCCTGTTGTACAATAACACAGTGCTCAAACTTGCTGAGGCTGCACATAACCTTTGAAGGTACACATAAGAGCTGCTGCTGACTTGTCATGTCATACATGTACTGCAGGATACACCTCACTCCAGTACCTGAAACCACTCCTCATGCAGAGTTGCAGGAGGTACACTGGTCTCCGCGATGCAAGTCTCCAATGCCAAGACCATAGGCTTCATCAGGTACGTGTATCTAACTGCATCCAAATGTCAAGCCCGTTGGAGTACTTGAGATTCTTGTGCACATATAGCTGAACTCCAATTTTGATCCCTATGCAGAGCTCACATGCAGCTCCCACCATTAGGCAGATTACGAGAAACAAGAGGCAGGTGCCCTTAGACAAGGTGAAGCATTCCTACCAGCAAGCTTCTGCCAGATGTCAGATATGGTAGTCTTCTTCTGCAGAGCATCCGCTTCCTCCTGTTTCAAGGTAGCCAGCCGTCGCTGAACGTCGGGAGAGAGACCAAGCAGCAACTGGAGCCACTTTTCATCCCATAGCTGAGTTATGGAGCCCAGCTTATCGATAAGAATTTGAACGTCATGTACAACTGTCGGGTGCTTGCCCAACTGCCAACATGGAAACCACAACGCCCATAAGATCCTCACATGTAACCACCAACATGTGGCAGTGCTGCAAAAGGCAAAGCTGAAGAATCATGTGTTGAGGTCGCAGTCCCAAGATTGACTCAAGTATTACCAAGAAATCCATAAGGTGCTGAATTTCAAGAGAAGGCCGACCACCGGCGAGATTGTAGGCCACAACTACTGAATACAATCCAGCAGACGGGAGAATGTCCAGGAGCGCCTCCAACGTGCTCAGCAGCTGGCCCCTTATGGCAGCTTCGGGATGTGAACCTACAGATGCCAGAAGCTGTGGGAAAATGCCCTGTAACAGCCGTTTTCACAAAGCCATGTCCAGGATATGATGAGCCCTTGCAAACCCAATAAATAGAGCAATGCTTTGGGAGATCAATTATGACGCACTCAACAATATGGACTACTCAAACTAGCTGCAAATCACTTCAGGTGGAAGGTGATGTGCATGCATGCCCTTGGTACCTTCCAAATTGAGGTGGGGAGAGACACGAAACAGTCTCTGAAGGCTTCAGCTAGTGCAGCTCCATAATTGAGGAACATTTCCAGAACTCTCAGAAGTGCTTGCCAATGCCGCCATGACTTGGACTCCATGGAGGTGCTCCTTGCAGAGCTTGCTCTGCGGCACCTCACAGGATAGTGAAGTTGCTTAGCTAAGCTTCAGGACTATATTTGCAATTGCCACGAGCTGCTGCATCAATATCACACACGACATGCTTGAGCGACTGATGTATACTTGCGTCATATTCGCTTATGGTGTCAAAGCTGCACCTGCGGCCCACAGCTTGGCCCGAACGCTCCAGGCTCAAATACTGGATGTAAGCTGCTGCAGACTGTTTGATAGGTGCCAATATTTGTTGTCTGATTTGCTGCCAGGTCATGAGAAGTTCCTCCACCAATCTTGCTGCAGCCTGTATCTCCAGCAGATCAAGGAGAGGTAATGAGAAGACTCTATACTACATCATGTGAAGGTTACGCTACACGCAGGTCACAACAAGAGCTCATCATTTTCAGGACAGATTTCCTGCTTCAGACCCACATTGAAAGCCTTCGCGCACCTTCTGAAGCCCAGTCTGTGACAGCTCCATATGAAGGGAGGCCCTCAAGCCCGAGACCACGGCCTCCTGGGTATGATTCTGACTACCAGCTGATAGGGCAGTTCTGAGCAGCATGCTGCTGATAGTACTGACCAAGGAGGTCACTGCAGTCATGTCTGCTTCTTGTCCTAGAGCGTCAGTGTACGCCTCTGTCAGCAATAGCTTGATATGAGAATGCTGCTCCTTGGACAGGAGGTCTTGGCGCTCCTTGGTGGCTGCTCCTGAGGTGAGCAGCACCTTGGCATGGTGATAACTCCATGCACCCAGTGCGAACCATGCCTTGCTGGAAGTCGGGAAGAACTCGGTGGCCTTCATGAGGGTGCGCCCTTGCAACTGATTGAGGTCTGCTATTGCACTGCCCTCTTCAAGTCCCTTGAGCGACTCAAAGCATAACATGGAAGCGGTTGCTGCAAAGTCACAGAGAGTACGGATTGCTAAGCAAGGTCAACCAGCACAAAAGACTGTCATATCAGCTGCATCCAAAGTTGCAAAACATGCACCACGATTGGAGATGACACAAGAAGGAACAAGAGCTAGAACGAGAGCACCACGAACACCACTAATATAACCAGTACCACTCCTAAAATGAAGTCACACAATACCTAAGACAGAAGAGCTGATAGAGATAAGTACAAATGACAGGTCACAATACCATCTGATTGTCTGGCAATGTGCTGCAATGTAGCATAGCATTGAGACACCTGAACATAAGAAGGCATTGCACCTGCAGAAGCAGAGTCACCTTCTTTGATCACTTCTATCAAAGAGCTCAACTTCAGTGCCACTTTGACCAAGTCCTTTGGTGGTCCCAATTTCTGTGCTTGTGGCTTCTCATCAAATAAGTACGGCTTGCACAGACTTAGCAGATCTTGCAGTGCTTCAGATTGTTGACCTTCTGCTAACTGCAGCTTGATACCCTCAAGCAACCGTAAGTCTAGGTGATTGCCCTCTGCCATAGCAGAGGGCACTTCACCTTGCTCGTCAAGCTGCTGCACAGGAAGCCAAGACGTGGAAGACAAGCGGGTCATCAATGTCAACAATTTCCACCTCACCACCTTACCTTCCTGACAGCGTTTGCAAATTATTGTGGCGTGCAAGCGAGATGCCAATAAGATTTTCCCTTCCAAGTAAGAGGTGACAGTGGCAGCATTGGAGCAAGGACGGCACGTCACTGAGACTGCTCATGTGCGAAACATGAGACCTACTACTACCTTCAGGAGCCGTTTGGCAAATCTGACATTGCCCTGTTTCCGTCCCAGCCTGATCAGTTGCTGTTCCAGAGCTGCAAAACGAGACCATATTTTGGCTTAGTCAAATGCAAATAATGATATTTTCTGAGAATGTAGGGAATGCCTGAATCTGCCCTTCAGCACAGCTTTACATCAAAGTACCACGCACTGATGGACAATCGACTGAATCACTGGGACACGAGGTATTTGGAATATGCCAACCCTTCATGATCTCTGATCCTCCTGTTTTCCTCTTGAGTACACGTAGCATGTTGAACCAGGGCGAAGTGCAGTGACTGGAAGCATCCCACTCAGACATCGACACTCCTAACAGATTCAGCCCTGAGAGTTACGGAATGGGTAAGGAGAAGCATGTGCATACTACCAAACGATGTCCCATAGAATAGCCCAGGTATGAGCACATGTTCAGCTTAAGGTGCGCAGAGAGTCCAAATCCATTGACCTCATACAAATGACATGGATCAAGCACAAGGAGCTGACTAAAAAGTCCAAGGCTTACAATAGGCTGTCGCGAAAGACTTGCCTCTATCTGAGTCTGCATCTCCAGCAATTCGGATGGTCTCGAGTTGGAGGATCAATGGTGCAATTTCTGCATCACAGCAATGTACTTTTAGTGTTGCAGCTACCACATTGGTGTCAGAAGCCAACCGGTACAAGTCGTCTGCTGACCCTCGAACCATTCAGTGGACCATCACAGCTCTTCCTCACGGCAATGTCCTTGTGAGAGAGATGCAATGCCGGTTCTGTTGTGAAACTCAAGCTCAGGCGTGCCAAGGGTGCTGAATTTCATATACTGATGAGGCTGAGAGGAGTTTGCCATAGCGTTACCAGATATGGACGAAAAACCAGCTGCAGAGCTAATTGGCTCGTGGAGCATGGCACGAGCCAGAGCAAGGTCTGCTGCAGCGGCTCCAGGATCGTTGTCCTGGTGTAGCAATCCGTGAAGCAGCATCTGGAAGTTTGCCAAGATCCAAACACTCGATCAGCTGGTCTGTCCTTCTCCAAGCATCCTCCTTCCATCGTTCCTACCCAGTTTTCTTCGGGCACTTACTCAAGACAAGCCTTTCTGCCGAGCATTTGGCAGTGGCTGGCATGCCTTGCTGGCTAGATTACCTGGTGACTACGCAGGAGAGCTTGCGACGTGTCCGGCGTCAGCTCTGTGTTGCTCTGAGGCGTCAAGGCCAGGGCCGCTGATGCAGCTGGGAAGTCTCCGCAGTCAAACCTTGCCAGAGCCAGAATAGGGTTCATGTCGATGCCAGCTGTGGTCAAAGCCCCTGCAAATTCTTTCCCCACACTCTGCAGTATGACACAGGAAAGACGAGCATATGAGGACTTCCAGCACTTTTAAACTATCTGTGAGGACATGCTTCTACAGGTCTCGAAGTTGAAAATCAGAGCGTATTGTAGCTGTAGTATAGACGTCACCTTTACTCGCAAGGACTGGAGATTGGCAAGCCAAGCTTCCAAGCCTTCCCAATCTGCGAGAGCAGTATAATTGTCGATGGTGTTTGCAATGCAATACTGCAGCAAGACAGCTCAGCTGCTTTAGATGGCGCAATCCTGGTGTTGCCCAGCTAATTCCAAGCTATAGGATGTGCAGATTGGATAGCCGTGGGCAAGCCAAGATCAAGATATACCATGCATGAACCAGACTTCCAAAGTACCTGAATGCTATCAGCATCCAGAGAAGTTATAGCAATCTCCGACGTCAGGAGCTGAGAGAAAAGCTCGATGCTCTCCTCATGCTTCTGCTGTGCCTGGATGTGAGCAATAGTCATCCATGCAAGGGGCTCCACCCTGGAAGGGCTGTTGCTACAGCCCCAAATCATGGAGAATGTTTTGCTGGCCCAGGCCTGTCAGACCAGGAAGGGAACATACCCACTGTTTTTAAAACTATAATTGACATGGGTTGAGTACAAGTACATGCTAGTACATGAATGTACAGACCCTGGTCGGTGTAAGCCTGCAAACATGCATGCAGTCTTCACTGCTTGGTTCCATGACAGATTGGGAACCTCAGCAAAGTAGAGACTCCTCTGACCACAACTCTGAATGTCACTGCTCATATCGGACCTTGTCCATCCCTCCTGGGCTAGCCCTTTCACCATGCCCCTCTTCTTAAGCTTCTTCTCTGATAAGTAGCTGACAGCTTGATGGCTTACTCGTCACCATGCCAAATGGGTGTCTCACCTGCAGTCCTGTGATGTGATGAGGAAGGCCGAGACGGGTGAGTGCCAGGCACGCATGTCGGAGGACATGCTGGACATCCTGCCGAAAGATCGCTGGAATAGTTGTACTGGCAATTTCACCCTCCCTTGCTGCAGCCACCACATCTGTCCTGCAGTTGTGCCAGCAGTTCATTCATCACATTCACAATAGCAGCCGGATGCTGTCTTGCTGGCAGTAACACCTGCTCGCTCATCTAAAAAGCTCACAGCAGATTCGGACTGATATGTGTGTTTGATCACATCATCCCAGATCACCCCTAGCAGCCTTACTTTAGATCACAAAGGCGGGCTGTTGCGTGCCAGAAGACGCTTGCATACGACTGCACAGCAAGGCTGATGTGCAACAGCATGTCCCGAATTCGCGCTAACCAGTCGTTACAAACTTTCTTGTTCTTCCTGGGGATCAATACACATCACATAAGAGCAGTCAAGCCCCAGCCTTCCACTTGCAATTGCTACTCTTGTGCATCTGAATACTCGTCCAGGCGTTTGCTTTGATCCAGGAGATATGCAGGTTACGGGAATTGCCACAGTGACGCCTTTTGCTTGCTATTGCGAGTACCTGAAGAAGAGACAGGTAGCTTCCAGAGGTTCTGCATAGACCTCGCTACCTTGTGATGCTACATACATGCCCCTCTCTACTGCCTCTGCAGCAATGCACCAAGTTCACCAGCGATAAGCACCAGCAAGTCTCCACAGTGCGAAATCTTCTGCATGCTTCTGGCTGTATTTCCAGTTGCTGCGGTGACTCGTCAGTAGTATGCCGACAGATAGCACAGCTGCAACAATCACTCAGGCAGATGCAGATGAAGCAGAATGACATTCAGGGATGAAGCAAAATGACATTGGTAAGGAGCAGCTGCCAATGGCTGCGGTCCATCAAGTGCAGAATACCTATAAGTAGCAAAAGGACTCGCATGGGTTGTAGCTTAGCTCCTGGTAGCTTTTCTCCAAGTAAAGACCGTTCCATGTGCTCTGTCTGACATGTCTGTGTTGTAGGATGCACATGGATACAAAGATGTAACATCCCACCAAGCGGCAAGAAATCAGAGGTAGTACTATTGCTATTGAAGGTGGATATGCAACAGTTTGGCCAGCTGTTTGCGAAGGTTACCAATCTGTCTGATTCTCAAAGCATGTACAACAATGATTCGCTTTAATCAACAGAGGGATGTAGCTAGTCCAGGTCCGGCTTAACTAGGCCTAAAAGGGCAGAGCATCTAGTTAGGAAAAGAGTCAGTAGCTTGTTCAGCTTACAGGAGCAATATCCCGCAGCATGTGTTCCAGCATAGCCAAGCTGTGGGCAGGAGAGCCATACTGCGAGCGCAGTCTATCCTCAATCAGCACAGTGGCAGCCACTTGAGTGGTGCACCAAAGTGCTATTGAGGTGCTGCTCTTTGCCTCTACACACAAGAGCAGGTTGCAAGAGCAAGTAAGTGTAAGGACTATATGTGCACTCCACAAGTTCATGACATTGAAGGACCTCTGCTACTTCGCGTAACATTGCGACAGGCCCCACTGCAATCTGTGCTGCATACAGCACTTGCACAAAGCAGACCAACATGAAGCTTCACTGACCAACAGGTAGCAAGGAATCTTCTATTCGGAGGTGCATCCACTCAGAAGCAGCCAATTTGTGGTTCCTCGAACTGATGCCATCTAGCAGCACCTCAAGCACTCGCTTGACCTGAGAGATGAGTAAGCCACTCGTGTCGTTGATCACACAATCAGCAAGCATATATTTGCAACCTCAAAGTCCGCCATGCAAAGCTGGTGTGTTGGCACTTACAGGCTGAAGCCTTTGCAGGCTATCCTGCTTCCAGGACCAAAGGGAGCTGTTCATATCCTCTAAGTGGGCCCTTCCAGTCCAGCCCTGCCCATGCTCATGATTTGTCACAATCTCCTCAAGTGCTGACCTTGGTCACACAAGACTGATGCGGCTGATCTCCATGTAGGTCCCTAAAGAGCTTCATGGTGGACAGGCAAGCAGAGTCTAGTACTTCAGCCCTCGTCCACTGGAGAGTACTCACACAGAGCCAAAGTGCCGAAGGCGCGACAGCCTCCATGACGCGCTTGAAGAAGTCCTGAAGCTCTTCGCATCGGTCGCCAAGTTGTTGCAGGGCAACCTCAGCAATGGAGTGACGAGCATCCATGGGCAGAAACCCAGACTGTGCCAGTGCCTGGACTGTGGTGGCAGCTTTGCTTCTAACAACATACTCTTCGTCCCTCATTGCGCACAGCAGAGCTGCTGCCATCCCCTGCCCAATCTGCATCTGGGCACTTTCCCCACCTGCCTGTGACTGCATGCTGCCAGCACAGGCCATCCAATCCAACATCTCAAGCTTCAAACCTACACTGGCCTGTGGCTGTGAAGCTGCAAGGAGCAACTCATCATCCTTGTTGCAGGACACTAAGTGAATATCTTCCGGATCACCACAAAGTCCTGCGATCTCTGCTGCAGGCACTTGAAGGCTTTCTGAGCTCTTCTTGACCACCGCCATTGTCAGCAGACGGAGGCCCTCAAGAATGGCCTGCTGCAGCTCAGGCTGGCTTGCAAAGGGTTCTCCAGTGATGTTCACATCTGCTGCCAGCCACTGCAGGGCCTCTGGTTTCAGGTCACGTACTACCGGGTGGCACAACTCATCTAAGTTGGTGACTGAAGCCGACGGTGGCAGCTTATCAACGCCAAGCACAAGAATGAGTAGGTTGAAGTGTACTAGGAGGACAAGGTCGGCATCAGTCAGCTGCCCGGCATGTTCAGGCAAACTCCCTGGCAATCTGTGATTGTCCCTCTCCAAACATGTCGAGAAGTCCATAATCTCCTGCTGCAGCTTCTGGCAAGCCACCCGCCTCACATCAGGTGAAGGATGCAGTGCAAGGTAGATGTACAAATCTGCCACGGCAGCCACTACCTGCTCAACAAAGATGTCAGGTTTGTCAGGTACAGGTCAGTGTACCACAAGCGAAGGGGTCAGCGCGCAATGCCAAGTGCTCTACCACTGGACTGCTGGCAGATGGGTGACACTACCACACTCTTGTCTTTCATGCCCTGCCAAATAAACAGGGACAGAGCATCCTTTAGTATGATGGGCATCTTACTTTTTGATTGTTGTGCAGACGCAACCTCGACAAGTGGCCTCCTGTATTCAGCAGCCAGTCCACAGCTTCCAAAGTGGTACCGGCACCCGTGCATCTACAGATGTGCAGCAGCGACTGGAGGAGCATCGCCAGTTGACTTGACGAAGCCCTGGCTTGGTTGAGGGCGTCAGAGATGAAGCTGGAGATGCTCAAGAACAAAGTTCCGAGGTCCTCTCCGAGCAGCTCTGCTAAAGCCTGACAACTCGAGGACATCGTGCATTAGCAAGAGCGCGGGCTCACGTATTTGGCAGGCAAGATGATCTGGCTGGATGTGAAGCAGGGCCATGGCCTGTGGGCAAGATGAACGTGTATGAGCAGCACTGGCACGACATGGCAGTAGGAGAAGCATGCCAAAGAATACACTGGGGTAGTTTCAAGAGATTTGCAAAGCATGATGGTCTGACCTCCAAGCTCGTGCACGCCTGTGCCTGCCAAGCCCGGCTCCCTGGAGCAGCACACAGCTCCACAACCTTGGCAAGGAGCTCCTTTGCTAGTGGCTGAACATCACTTCCACCAGACTCTGCCCTCGTCTCATGTTGCTCCTTAGACTGCCTGCCTCTGCTTATACCCTGCTAGACAGGCAGCAAAAGCGGCGAATGAATCTCTCTCAAACGAACTCCCCTGGACCCGAATAATTTCTGAATCTACTTCATCAGCTGTGCAATCTACCTGCACTGACATCTCACAGCACTGCCCTCTGAAAGAGCTGCTTAATTCTGGCAGAAGTTTGGCACCTGAGATAAGAAGTATAGTCTAGCAAAAGACGAGCTAGCAGAGATTGACTCCCTGCAATCCCATGAATAAGTGGTCCACCATCACCAGTGCTGACTCTTATGCTGCAAGCATCACCGAGCAACTTGGTACAAGCATAGTGGCAGATGTCCTGCACCCCCAGCAGGCTTTGGTACCTGAAGGACAGAGGAAAAGCAAGCCGAAAGAGAAACAAGCTTGCGGCCTTCCAAGCCCTCTCCTGTCCCCGTTCCCGCAGCAACTCTGTCTGTGAGCACCTTCATGTCCTCCAAGAATTTGCTGAGAAGCACAAATCCAAACTTGGGCAACCTTCCCCAAAGTGGAGCAAAGTCCACAAGTGCCCTCGAAATCAACTGCCAAAGTTGGAACTCATAAAGGGTCTCTCAGTTGTGGCCTGTTCCTTGCAGAAGAGCAGATATTTGTGGATGAAGGCAGAAATGACTGTGCAGAATGAGAGCAACCCAGCACACTACATAAAAGCAGACACTCTGCTGCTGTCATTGTCTGACCTGGAGTTCGGTGTCTGGCAGGCTAGGCTCCAAGGCCCATCCCAACATGAGGTCCACAACATCCTCAAAGTGGGCCTCAAAGCTATGCTGGAAATTGCTGGCGAGCACGCTCAAGGTTGCAAGCACCGGCGGAACCAGAATGATGGGCGTTGCCTTCAAGATTGCCGCAGATTGTCAGTCTGACGAACTTGAATTGATGCATCTCTTGTAGACAGCTGATCACCGATTGAAAGCATAGGGAAGAGAAGGTGGTGCAGCTAGAGTGGTGCAGCTACTGTACACACCTCGTCATCCAGCAACACGCGGCAGGCAGCAAAAACGCCCTCTGTGTGCTTTTCCAACACAGCTGCATGACCACCACATTGTTGCCTCCCAGTTACCTCCGGCACACAATCACTTCAACTTCCCACTGCCCCTCCCCTGTGTCATCAGGCACGCAGACGGTGCTTGACAGTGCCTTTCCGCGCAGCCAACCTCTTGCAGCTTGCTGGGGCAGACTCAGCAGGTCTTGCAGCGCAGAGAGAAGCAGCGCCTTGCCGTCTGCACCGGTCCTCGGGCTCGTCAGGTGCGGTCCCAGCCATGCAAACAGCCTCGCCAGGCCTGACGACACAGAGATCAAAGGGTGGCCCACAGCATCATCAGCTGAGGAGCTGAAGAAGCCGCCTCCCTAAACCCCAAACCCTGATCCTAACCCCTACCTCATAAACCCTGGGGACGTGCTCACCAGCTGCTGCTGAGCTCTGGATTGCAGCATTGGCCTGAAGCTGCCCAGGTGATGAGGCCTCGAGCAGGGCAACCCTGCAGAAGTGCGCAAGTGCAGCAGCCGTGGCCAGCTGCACTGCCGGGGCCCTGTTCGCGCCGCACGCTTGGCATCAGAGCTCGCGGCCTGCCGGCGAGCACAACTCAGAAGAGCAACCAAAGTCATCGCGGAGGGGCGGTGGAGGGGCGCTGGATGGACAGCGACAGAGAGCGTGTGGCGGCGCGCAGCACACACAGCACGAGGGCCGGTCAGGCAGCGCGGCGCCACGCACCGGTCGTTCAGGTGCCGCTGGAGGGCTCGCCAGATGCGGATGTGGCTCCGGCGCACGAGCCCGGGCGCCGAGGGGGACTGGAGAAGCTGGCGCAGGTCGTCGAGCGCCGCCGCTCGGGAGCCCGCAGTGGCAACAACGGTGGCGCTGCGCCTGCCGTCGTGGCGGCCATCCGCCGGAGTGCCGCTGCCGCCGCTGCTGCTGTTGCCGCGCCTGGCGTCGGAGGCGAGCTCCGGGCGAGCGTCGGAAGCGCGGGACGGCGAGGCTTCCGCGGGGGCTGCCCCGGCGGCGGCGGCCAGGAGCAGGTGCAGCTGCTGCAGCGCGGCG
>WELB01000276.1:100785-115025 GCA_009602725.1 Spirogloea muscicola | reverse complement strand
GCCGCCCCGGGCCCTCCTGCCCGCCCTCCTCGCCCTCTCCTGCCTCGCCGCCGCCGCCGCCGATGCGGGCTGGCACGGGCCGTCCCCAGGCGCCGGGGACTCGCACCACGCCGACCGGGCCGCGCACGTCCTGGCCGGGCTCCGCGAGCTCCAGGCGCGGCGGCAGCCGCACACCATGTCCGACGCCCTCCCCTCCACCTTCTCCGGGCACAGCCTGCCCCTGCCTCCGCTGCCGGTGCCGTCTGCCAAGTAGTAGTGGCCGATCCCTCGACGTGCATCTGGGCGACGCATTGCATGCTTCGATGGCAGTCCGAGCGCCTGCGTGCCCTTCCCGTGCGCGACGCGCGGACGTTCCGTCGCAGGCGGTGGCCTTACCGCCAGCCCTCCCCCCTTCCCCCCCCCCCCCCCCCCCCCCCCCCCCGAGTGTGCCGCTCCTTGGCTCCCACTGGCCCTGACTCCTTCTGCCTGTCTGCATGTTGCGCAGGGACGCGCTCGGTGCCCTCACTCATGGAGAGAGCCTGGCAGCTCTGCGACTGCAGCGAGCCCCTGGTCTGCAGGTGTCTCACGGATGAATACACTGGATACCATCTCCGTGGGGATATGGCAGAAACGTTGTGGCAAGCTGCCACGCAAGGGCCTACTCTGACCGCATGTCTGCTTTGGCCTGGTCCGTGAAGGAGGCGTCCAAGCGCATGTCCGTGCGCAAGCTTCTGCAAGCAGAAGCTGAAGGCTCTGAAGACTCTGATTGTGACGGTCAGGACTCTTCCTCATCTGCTTCCCGCAGCCCCCGTG
The DNA here is from genome assembly GCA_009602725.1 of Spirogloea muscicola. NCBI lineage: Eukaryota > Viridiplantae > Streptophyta > Zygnematophyceae > Spirogloeales > Spirogloeaceae > Spirogloea > Spirogloea muscicola. The sequence goes on along the minus strand of WELB01000276.1, from coordinate 114,233 downwards.
AATGCTCGGGGAAGAACAAGAACAGAGGCATACACTGCGCCCAGGCCTGTTGTCAGTTACAGCAGATTGCCTGACCACCCGAATCTGCTCTGGGCTCCTTGATCTCGCTACCAGGTTCCTTTCTAGGCTGCTCACTGAAATCAGATCTTGCTCCGTCTGTGCAGCTCTCAGGCCTAAACTGAAGCCAGAAGATGAAGCAGACTGGGAGCCACAGGTTGGCCTCTGTCACTCTTGGGACTCTTGGAGCCTGTCTCTGATCCCTTGCAGCCTCTCACAAAAGGAACTGAGCTCTGGCCCCCAGATCATCTGAGCCTGCCCTTTCTCCACTTCCTTGCTCTTTACTAAAGGACCACTTAGGAGGAGTCTAGTCTGTGTGAGCTGCTTGATGAGGCTGACACCCATTATGCAGCCAAATCGCTACCTGCTTGCACACTGCAATTATGGGACGGTCAGCCATCAGCTGGCTTGCATGGAAAGTCAACTCCTCTATGCCGGCCTCTTGCACCGAACCCTCGTCGTCCCAGAGTATGTCCTGCATTGCCTCTTGGTGCGCTGCCAGTTGCACACCTCCTGCCAAACAGCATGAATTGAAGGCACACTATTCCGTAGTCTTGTACTCCTTGAGATCAGGCTCAGCACAGCTTGACCAAAGGTCTCCATTCGTGGGTGGTGCTGCAGGCTATCCTTCACCAATGAAGCTAAGGATGCCTGGGAGTGGAAACTCTACTTTGATCTGGATCATGCGAAGAACTGCTTGGGACCGAGCACTGTCACATCCCTACGGCAATACATGGTGAAGATGAGACCTCTGCAGCTTGCAGTTCTCATCTTGTGCTCTACCCTTGCGTGCCTGTGACAGCCATAGCAGGCCAAAGTCATCCAACAAGGCAGCTGACCCTCACATGCTCCTTGGTTGCAAGGGAGAGCATTCGCGTGATGATGGCAAAGTGGTCGTGGATGAGCTTATCTGCTGGAAGGTAGACACCACAACTCGCACAGGTCAGCTTGCTTGGAGCTGGCCATTTGCTAATGTGCCCTGCCTCAGGCAAGTGACTATGTTGGTCAACGTGCTGGCAGCCTGATTGTATGTCCACTGCCGAGGACTTGGCTGAAGCTCGACCAGACCTTGTTTGGCCCAGTCAGGCTACAACCTCTGGGCTTCCAGGTCAGAGGCTTGCCATGCTTCCCACCTCCGTTTGGGTTTTCTGATACTAGCTGCTAGACACTATCAATCCAACAGAATGCCATCTTCCACTTGCGTTAGCAATAATACTGCTCCCTCTGCAGCTATCTGTCAGGCTATTTCGCTAACTCAGACTCCTCGTTCTGCAGCGGAAGCGACACTGAAATCATTCTTGCTGGCTTACGGGAACTCTGATGCCCAGCTCCTTTCCATAGGCGATGTATACAGCACCAAGATTAAAGGGCAACCTCGATTCTACACCCGCCCGTTTGGTCACTTCAAGCGCACTTGTAACATCCCTATACTACCGAATAGGACTATTGTGGGTGTTGCCGTTGGCTTTGTGGAGACATTCACAGGTCTGTTAAGCAGAGGCCCATTGTCGTGCCAGTTGACGTCCATTCTCATGCTGAAGTGCACTGTCCTCCTCAGCAATTCTCAATGCATGATGACTTCTGACAGTCTCCCTGGATTTATGTACGAATTCACCTGTAGCTTTAGTTCGACAACGATCTGCCCATGTCAACATTTTATGACTCTTGCAGTACAGTGCCAAGGTGTAGCCAGCTGGCTTTTGCCAGAGTTGCCCTTTCATAGCTCATAGCTACATGAGAGCCTGTTGCCTTCTCCAGAAGAGCATATGGAGTCGCCCACTGACAGACCTCCCAGTTACTACAATCGTCAGGTGCGGATTACTTGGCAGTGGATCTAAGGCGAGGGGACAAGTACAGAGTGCGGCGGCGTTGCGAGTCTGGACATGACTGCTTCCGACCAATTTCGGAGGTTGCCTCTTGCCTTCGTAAGGCTGCAAAGGCCTCAAATATCACCTTGATATTTCTTGCCAGCGATGCGCATGCCCTGGAGCTACAGCTGCTTGACAGCCTCCTGGCAAGCGGCGATAATGGTGGAGAAGCCATCACACTGGTCACCCTCCCAGAAAGGTGCGTGCCTCCTTTGGTGCTGCTTTCATGCTCTCTTGGCCTTTGCCCGCTTTGTCCTTCTTGAGCTCTTCATAACCAGTGCGTAATCTTGTGGTTGCTCCAGCTTCGGGCCTGTGGGTGGGCGGTCCCTCGAGTGGTCGCACATCACAGGGTGGGAGTTTGCAAAATTTGACCAGAAACCGCACGCCTCCATGTCGCTGGAGAGATTAATCTGCGCGATGGCCAGGGTCTTCTTGGCGGGCGACACCTCTCCCTACTCTGAGCACATTCACAGACTCAGGAAAGCAATGGGCAGTGCCACCTGTGCAGATGGCACGCTTTGCATGGATGGCCCTCGCTGGCGGTCACAAGCTGATCGACTTACTTCCTAATTGCTTGAGCAGTCAAGGAGTACCTTAGCTTGGGAGTCCATTTGTGCCACTCATTGCTGTCACCTGACAGCAGAAGCTAGCACCAGTGACTAGGAGCTGCGCACTTCGTCTGCGACGCCATATGCTGACATACAGCAAGCAAAGCCCAGTCTCAGAGGGGCTTGAGTCAGACTTGTTGAGCGACAGTCTGCTCAATAGCAACAAACTGGCACCAAGTGGAGGCCCACCAGGCAAGGGGTAGTCATTCGTGGTCACTCGGGGATATTAGTGTTCCCCATAGCCACCTCATTACCCAGTTAACAGGACATCCGTAAGGCTAGTATTGGCCTCCCTTTCAGTTTCAAGCGCACCGCGCGCCTTCTCTCGTGGTAATGATCAGTGTCCACCTTATGCAGCAACAGCTCCAGTGCATGCAAAGGTCCACCACCGCCATCACAGCGCATAGGCCCACAAGCTGCTTAAGCCTGTGCACAAGCTGCGAGCTTCAGCAGAAGCATGTCAGCCTCCCGCAACACGTGGGCCAACTTGCAGATAGCCTTCTGCTCAACAAGGGACGGGATCACATATGGCATGCAAGTCTACTATCTCCTCACCTGTTGCTGCCAACAGTGCCGACTTGCAGGTGCGGCAGAGACCGAGCACCATGTGCTACCGGAGGCCTGCCTTGCGCTTGAGCTTGCCCTCCTGGCGCTGCTGGCGGGCTGGGCCTCCGGGCACGGCGGCTGCAGCTGCCGGCACAGCCCTGGGAGGCTCGGGAGCCGGCTCTTCCAGTCCCTGGAGCACAGCCAGGAGACCGAACTGAGACATGGGCCGGTGTCTGCCAGACGTCGAGGTATCCCCGCCGGCGCTCGAGGCGACGAGCGCAGTGCTCGCCCAGGTTTGCGTGGCCCTCCTGAGGCTTCGGCAAGTGCAGCCGAGGTCATGGGCATGCGACTGTGACGACGCGCGGCTCAAGCGGCAGCACGGGCGGGCTGGCTCACCACAGCTTCCTGCGGCCTCATGGGGCCTCCCTGGCGAGCGGGCGAGGCGGGGTGGGGAGCCGGCGGGGGGGCCCCCGGCGGCGGGGGCGGGGGCCGNCGCCGCCGCCGCCGCGCCCGGCCATGGCGGCGGCGGCGGCGGCGGAGGCGGAGGCGAGGCGGAGCAGGAGCCGCGAGGGACACACGAGCACCACTGCGGGTGCTGATGATCATCAAGTGACAGTACCGTGTCACTCTAGAAAGAAGGCGGCTGCTGATATGAAAGAATCGGCTGTGAAATGCCAGCCAGATGCATACAGGTGTTCCTGACGGAGCCAAAGGCGAACCAAGGCCAACAAGCCTCAAGTGGCTGTCAAGGCGGGGTGCACACAGACGGGGTTCACCACACCTTTGTTAGCGGAGCCACAGGCATGGCAAACCGGGCGCTCTTACTTAGATGGCTTGTAGTCGTGTTGCGACTTGGCTGTCGAGTGACTGAACAGGATGTGGACGTGACCCAGGCACAAGTCAACAAAGCGGTGTGAGTTTGGGTAGGGAGCACCTGAGGCGCGCCATGGACTACACCACGAAGCATGAAGACCGCCTGCCCTCTACACCGCGCGCAGTCAGCGCGGATTTTGTCTCACATCTGCCATGGTCAGCTGCAGGAGTCTTGCTCGAGAAGAGGGAGCACAGGCTTCGGGATTCATACCTAAGCGACCGATCAAAGCTCCTTGGCCAGATTCTGCAGCAGCCCTAGCCTCTCTTAGCAGGAGGCAAGCCTGCACTGCCTAAGGAAGGTTGGGGCAGTGATGATGGACGAGGTGTGCACCTTCACTGCCAGCTCAAGGCCGCACTCATGCGCCTTTGCAGCTCCTCAGTCAACGTGCACAGCTACCCACTAAAGTATACAGAGCAGTCTTGAGCTTAATGACAACTAAGAATTCTGGAGTGCTTAGGTCCACAGGTGTGCATGCCGCACAGCAAGCATAGGAATGGACCTTGTCTTGACACTCCAAACCCAGAATCAAGTAGGTAAGCATGCAGACAAGTAGGCATGCCGATGTCAGCAGCACTTGATAAAAATTTTCAATATGAGGATGTTATCTTCCAAGCGGCACACAGACTGTAAAGTGTGCTGCCATGTATGTACAGAGGAGCCGGGCATACTCGGGCCTGGTAGCACGAAAATGGAGGAGGCCTTTCCTAACAGACTAGGGGCATACATTGATTCGTCACAGAGTTCATCAATGATATTGCTCGTCCTCCACTTAGCCCCTCCTTTATACTCTTGATGCTTGGCTGTTGCCACTCACAAGAATGGGATGATCATACAGTGATGACACACTGCAGATTGGCCATGTTGTCAATGATCACATGGCCATTCCAACCATGGACGATGTAGGAAAGACGTGGTCCAGAATCGAGAAGACGCCACCGCCCAGCAAGAGTGCCCCACTGCAATGTGAGGGCAGAGTCCAGGATCAGTGGCACACATCTTGGGAGCACGACCAACAGCAGCAACTCTACAAGAGTCTGTTACAGTGTCCAGCTACACATCACGCTGTTCCTGAGCTAAGCTTGTGACTTCTGTTGCTAAGTAAGGTTGAGCCTTTAAGCACCTCGCAGGAGTGATCCATGCCGAGTACTGCCGAATCGACAGCAGTTGCTGCAACCGCCAGAATCATTCTTCCATAAGAGGGTGTACAACCAAGTGTATAGTACCTAAACAGAGCTATGAGTAGGCATCCACTTGAGCAATCCACGACAGAAACTTGCAACGCCCACTAGCTGCCCTCCAATGCGGCAAGCATCAGTAGTAGCTAGCAAGAAGACCTTCATTGCGCCAGTGAATGATGCAGCTAGCAGCAAGGGGGCAACATAACCACTTGTGTAAGCCAGCAAAAGGCCTCCGCCTAGAATAGGGTCCTGCTTCAGGGGACAGACGGATCGGAAGGAATCACGAGTAGCACCCCAGCAAGGAGCATGTCCCCTCCACCAATACACTGTGCTTGAAGGGGTGGAAGGACCATTGGCTTTGTGGCAGCAGCGCTACTCAGAGGTGCGGCCCATTGACTGACGTGCTCACCTGACTGGAAGAGACGAAGCCAAGGAGGGTAGCAAGCACAGGCGTGCTGCATGGCGAAGCGGCCAGGGCGAAAGTGAGGCCGGCAAGGTAACATTGAACAGCTGCAAGCCAGCCACCACCCAGACGGCAGCCTTAGACGCAGTCAGTGTAAGGGACAAGGAGGCATTTCCTTCGGCATTCGCCAAAAGACATGACAAAGGACATGGTCAGACTTGATGGTCTGGACAAACACGAGCTTGAAGATGTTGCCTACAAGATGGAAGGCTGGCGGCAGCCTGCTTTGCATCAAAATTTCCAAGGAATGAGGGCAGCTGTAGAGGTATTATCTGCCAAGGAAGAGCTCAGGCACCTGCCTGTATCAAGAAAGGCTCAAGAAAGTATATGACAGGCACAGATGGAGAATGTGTCGAGCACTACTGACACAGACTTCTCCCAATCGCATATTGACGCGCTCATGATAGCAGTCAGAACTGCTGCTAAGACGAGTTCTACAGCTACCTCATGGTCTACCAAGAGAATGGACCACCTCAAGGAGGTTGAGCCCCATGACAACAGCAACTCCTGCAACGAGCACGGGCAGACCAGCTCCCAGCTGTCCGTAGGCCTTTCCTGCCAGCGCTGCTGCCACTCCCAGCAAAGCCAGCGTCGTGGCAAGACCGAGCGCGAAGGCCAGCGAGTCCTGCAGCACCTGCACAGGGCAACATGAATGCTGCTGAGATTGCCAAAGGTAAGGTGATCTTAATTGTAAAACGTTGTCCCTGTACTGCATCTATGTTGGTAAGTCCACAAATGACTCGAATGCAGTGCCAGGTTTGCTTGAGAAAGCAACGTCAGAACTCCAATGTGATACGAAACCTCATCCCTGCACAATGTACCTGGCCCCGACTTTTGCTGGTGTCATATCCACCTGCCACATGGTGCTCCACCAGCAAGTATCGATCAACTGCTCTGGAAATGCATGTGCACCACTTTCTGAAATATACAGAAGCAGAGACGAGCATGAACCTGCAGACCTATGGCTGACCAGCTCCGCAAGTCAGCTGCGAGCGGCCACGAGTCATGCACTTGAATTCATGTGGCCTCACCTATGTACCCCACCGTGAGGGGCAGAACGCTGAGCGTGCAAGGTGACAAACTGGTCAGGAGCCCTGCTCCTAAGACGACACCAAAGCTGCCATCAAGCAAGGCCAGGAAACACATCAAGCTCAATGGTCGTGGTGCCCTACGAAGCAACTGACAGTCAGCTGCCACGGCCTGGGGACAATGGATGACCAAGACTGGCAAGAAACAGAGGCCAGTAAGAGCAGCGACAGTGGGCCGAATGGTTGTTACGTGGAAGGGGCTGATGCACAGCCGCTGATTACACGTTTAGCCAGTCACAGTAGCTCAATTCATACGCCACTGCTGAGCTGACAAGACACGCTTTTCCACATTTGCACTGCATACATGCTGCCGAGCGTGCCTGCAGAGAAGTCTTTGGACCCCAGCAGCTGGAGAGCTCAGGACTCGGGAGACCCCTTGGACAGAACAACTTCCATTGAGGAGCCCCAGCCCTAGCAGTACGTTGCGTGAGGGATACCTCGCAGGGCCCACGGAGTTGAGCTGGACTTGCACAAGGGAGTTGGCCTGCTGGCCCAGCGTGAAGAGCGTCTCACTGATCTGGTCTGGAAGGGAGGCGAGCACCACATGCTCCGCAGTTGAGGAGAACACTGCCGCCTGCATTGCATGTGCTGACTCTTGAGCGGGCCGATGTATGGGAAGAGGTGCCGGCCTAGTACCGCGCAATGGCATGGAAGGCCGGTGATCGGTCACTCAAGCTGGCTAGAGCTTCGCCCATGGTAGGGCCACCATCAGCAAGAGGAGGGCGAGTCCGTCTGAGCGGGACGGTGAGCGACTGTACAGGAGGTCTCACCTGGGCCGCGGGGCTGGCGACGAGCGACAGCGCACTGCCGAGCGCCGTGGCGCACGCAGCCAGCCTCGTCGGTGATCTGAGGTCCTCGTGCAGAGGCTGCAGTGTGGCCAGCGGCGCCCGACAAGGGCGGCAGCTGCGTCGAGGGCTCGGCTGGCGGACTGCTCAGGCTCGGGAGCCCGGGCGCAGCAGGCCGGTGGCCTGCGCCGTCGCGGCGACCAGGCGCGCCTGCGCACGCGGCGCACTCGGGGCTCACCGGAGGCGGCGCGGCGGTGGCCATGGCGCCGGGGCGGACGGGCGCGCGCTCGGGCGTCGAGGCGGATGCGTGCCGACGTACGCCTGGCGCCTCGGGGCCCCGGTGGCCCTTCGCACCAGCAAGCAGACAGAGAGAGAAGGCGCGCGGTGCGCATGAAATTGAAAGGGAGGCCAATTCTAGCCTTACAAATGTCATTTTAACTGGGTAATGAGCTGGCTAAGGGGGACACTAATATCCCCGAGCGAGCACATGCATATCGGACAAGCTATACTGAGGAGCCAAACCACCCCCACGGAAGCCATTGGCCTGGGCTAATGCACGACCAGCACGCTGGTGGATCGCGAGTGCCTGAGAGCGCAGCAGACTCAACGATAACCGCATTCTAAAGCATGCAACTATGGCTTGCGGGACGCTAGAATGGCCTAAGCTACCCGCCCGACTACGTCGGCGGGCATCGACATGCATTGCCAGGCGGTGGAGGAGGGCAGACCACTTCGTTCCGCAGCCGCCGTAGATGTCCATGGCGTATGGGAAGAAGTGGTCACTATAGTGCCTCTCCTTCTTCCTCTCCGCGTGATGTGTTGCCCAACCTGGCACAGTCGGTGTGGGTGCCGCTGGTTGGAATGCGTCGATGAGAACGACGTCGAGGAGAAGACGAGGCCCACCACTCCGGGGGGTGGCCACCACATCCAGACGCCTGACGTAAGGCCTGCCACGCTTCTGGAGTACCGGCATAATGCCCGGCACCTCCATGGCCGCACGATAACCTGCCTCGCGCACCAAGCCATACATAGCGTCTCTGAGAAGATTGAGGGACGCATTACGTTCACTTCCCTCCACACATCGAAGCATGTGAGCTGCCAAAGAGACTTCATCCTCCGAACGATGACCACATTCACACTGTCGAATGCCAGCCAAACAAAGTGGAGGGAGGCCGAGATGGTGGTGGACAGCCGTCCGGAAGAGGTCGTCGGAAAGCCGGAGGGATTCGTATATCGGCAAAGCGTTGAGCCACTCCGACGCCCCCGGAGAGCTGATGGAGTGGAGACGAGAGAGCCCACGCCCATCCTCCTTGAGCAGAGCATGGAGCTGGCTCATGGCGTGCTCATTGGCTGCGCGTAAAAAACGAGCTTGAGCATTCAGATCAGAGCATCTTGCCCACGCCGCAAAATCGACCTGATCTGCCGCAAGTGATGGGAAGGAGCGGAGAAGGTCTCTGCGAACGCCAGAGAGGGAGGTTTGAAAGGGCAGGGTCCCATTTGCCACTCCAGCTATTGCTGGTGCCAGCACTGGCTGACCCCAAGCAGAAAAGAAGGAAGCTGGCCGGACTTTAGCTGGTGGCACGGAAGGCTTGTCAAATCTGCCGTCCGGTACTGTACTCGGATTCCAGTCAGCGATCTCTATGTGCTGACTCGTGGTTATTGGACGGGTCAGCTTAGCAGCAGGTCATGCACATGTGTCGATGTGCTTGCCTTTGTACTTGGCCACTCAGGCCCTCCATCACTCGATACACTCCACTGCTTTTGGAGGAGCCACTCTCATGCTTGCCGGCTGCTGTTCTTTCCGACTTGCGGCTGTCAACACGGGAGCTTATTGAACCCCAAGGTTGTCGCAACCGTGTCCTTCCTTCTCTGGCCCGTTCAAACTTCGTATATTCGTTTTTCTGGGCTGGCCAATCACAGCCATCGCCCTTTACTGGAAGAGTCTCTTCTCCATTACCTATTTGTCTTTCGTCTCGTCGGGGTGCCTCTTTTCCAGCTGCAAGTTACTCCGACTTGCTGCTGCTAACTCAGGGTTACTAAGCTCCCCTGCGCTGTAGTCTCGTGCATAGCTGTGTGGTTTAGGCACCTTTCGGCTCTTTGGATCTTGTCCACTCTTTTCGGGCTGGCCTTCCCAGCTCCTCACTCGTAGTTATTGAGTGGTTCATCCTACCCCAGTTGTGAGATGGCGCTTTTGGCCCCTTCCTAACTTGGCCCCTTCGAACCTTGTCAATTATTGTCGGGCTGGCTTATCACAGCCCTTGCCCCCATTGGGAGAGCCACTTCTTCTTCATTCCCAGCCACCTTCTTAAACTGGGCAAGCTTCTTCTTTCGAGTTGAAGTACGCCGACCACCCGCGGGAAGACGAATTCTTCCCGCTCGCCATCGACACCCCCGGTGCTTTGGGCGCTCGGTGGCTCGAGCTGCTCAACCAGCTCTCACGTCACGCTATTTCCCTCCGATACCATGGGGAGCCGGTGGATATCCATGCAGCAGGCTCGCTCGCGCAGGTGTACCGCATGCGCCTGTCCGTCTCGCTGCAGAGATCCATGGCTCGCGCGCTGCATCTGCGTGCTGGTCGTGCCTTGGCTGCAGCCTCTGGCCCTGGCCAGGGGACCTGCTACCAGGAGACCTTTCTCTTGTTGAATATAGATATATGGTGAATCAGTGGGTCGGTATAATCACCCACTATGCCTATTCTTCTATGCCGATGAGAAACTCCCTAGATAAGGGGAGGCCCCGGCTTGGCGCGTAATTGGCCCAAACACTCTTGCAGCTCTGTGTGCGGCAAGGCGGCGCTGTGTGCGCGGCGGCTCTGTGTAAGGCGAGGCGGCGCTGTGTGCGCGGCGACTCTGTGTGAGGCGAGGCGGCGCTGCGTGCGCGGCGGCTCTGTGTGCGGTGAGGCGGTGCTATGTGTGCGGCAGTTCTGTGTGCGGCCAGGTGAAGCTGAGTGCTCGCCGGCTCTGCGTGTAATCAGGCAACCCTTCGTGATACTCTCAATTCTTTGTGATCATGTACGCATTTGCGTCAAGACGAGGGCTATCAGAGCAAGAATTTCGACATCTCTGACCTGCGGCTGCTTAGCAGGGCTAACTGAGTGCTTCGTAGCTTCTTAATTCTATGTGTGCTAGCTTTAGCGCTTTCGCTGGCCCCTTTGAACTTTGTTCATTCTTAAGTCTGGGCTGGCCTCTCCCAGCCACGCCCCCCCCCCTCCTGGAAGGGGCTGGCCTCTCTTAGCCCTCGCCCCTTCTCCTGGTAAGAGAGAGGAAAGAAGGCGCGTGGTGCACATGAAACTGAAGGGAGGCCAAAGCAAGCCAGTGAATGGTTTGTAAAAGATGAGCGTCCATCCGCAGATGTCACGGATGGTAGTTTAGGGTTTTGTTTTGCCCCTTCTGGCACTTACTGTCCAGAGGTTACTGAGAGCCCCTTGCTGCCGTCTCTGCGATTAGTATCTTGCTTTTTCTACATCCGGTCCCTTCAGCCCATTGTCCATTCTTTCGGGCTGGGGATTCTTTTCCGGCAGCTAGCGGATTTGGGGCTCCTCACCCGTAGCTACTGAGTGGTCCATCCTACACCCGTTCTGATGACATAGCTTTTAAGGCCCCTCCGTCATTTGGCCCTTCGAACCTTTGTCCCTTTATCCCGGGCTGGCTTTCCACAGCCCTTGCCCCAATTGGGAGATCCACTTCTTCTTTGGGCTGGCCTCTCACAGGCACCGGTCAATTTTGGAAGCGCTGTTTCTTCTGGCCCTTCCAGACCCGAAGTTGCTCACCCGCGGGTACTGAGCTTCCCTCTGCATCGTCTTGAGTTTTGTAGTGTAGTCCTTTTCCGGCTCCTCTTTCTTTGGCCCCTTCTGGCCCCTTCGAACCTTTGTCAATTCTTCTCGGGCTGACTTTTCACAGCCCTTGCCCCCATTGGGAGTGCCATTTCTTCTTCTTTCTTTGGCTTTGGACATTGTCCATTCGTTTTGGGCTGGCTTTGCCAGCCCCTCTTCTCTTTGGGCGAGCACTTTTCTCTATTAGACCTTGTCCAAGTCTTTTGGGCCTCTTTCTCCTTCCCTCCAGCGGTCCATGGCCCAAGCCTTGCATCTGCGTGCTGGCCGTGCTCTCGCTGCGGCCTCCTGCTTTCGTCAGGGGAATAGTTTTCCGGCAGCTAGTCTGTTGGATTTGAGGCTCCTCACTCGTAACTACTGAGTGTTTCATCCTCCCCCCGTGCTGACATAGCTTCTTCAGGCCCCTTCGTAGCTGCTAAGCGTTGTTGGCCCCCTTCAAACCTTTGTCAATGCTTTTCGGGCTGGCTTTTCACAGCCCTTGCCCCCATTGGGAGTGCCACTTCTTCTTTGGGCCAGCACTTCTCTATGGGCGAGCACTTTCTTCTTTGGGCCGGCCACTCACAGCAATTGCCTTACATTGAAAGAGCTATTTCTTTGGAAGAAGAGAAAAGAAGAATAAAAGAAGGGGCTGAAGTACTTCCCTTACGTTGAAGAAGGTGGCTCTCCCAGATGTCCATTCTTTTTGCGCTGGCTTTGCCAGCCCTCTTCTCTATGGGCGAGCACTTCTCTCTGTGGGCGAGCAACTTTCTTCTCCCAATTGAAGAATGGGGACAAGGGCTGGGAAAAGCGAGAGAGAGAGGGAGAAGTGCTCGCCCATAGAGAAGGGGGCTGGCAAAGCCAGCCCGAAAAGAATTGACAAAGAAGAAAGGGCTCGCCCATTGAGGATAGGGGCTGGAAAAGCCAGCCCGAAAAAGAGTGAACGAAGTACGTGAAGGGGCCAGAGGAAGCGCTAAGAAAAACAAGCACAAGAAGAAATAAAGCAGCTACGAGTCACTCAGTAACCCCTGCTAAGCAGCCGCAGATCAGAGATGCCAGGCTCCTGGAAGTGGGTTCCCTGGCCAGAGCCAGAGGCAGCAGCCAGGGCTCTGCCGGCACGAAGGTGCAGCGCGCGGGCCATACACTTCATGCAGCGAGAAGGCCAGGCGCATGCGGTATACTTGCGCCAGCGACCCGGCTGCAGGGAAGTCCACCGGCTTCCCATGAAAGCGACGGGCGATGGCGTGGCCGGCGAGCTGGTTGAGCATTGACGACGGTCCGAAGGGGCCAAATGACGGAGGGGCCTGAAGCGCTAAGCAGCGACGAAGGGGCCTGAAAATGCTCAGAACGGGTTGAAAGCGCTGCTTTTCTGTAAGAAGATCGAAGAGAAAGTTGTAGGAGGGGGCTAATGAGACAAGACGATACACAATCAAACTGGGCAAAGAATAAGCTGAGGTAACGAGGCAGTGCTCCCGGGGTCCGGCGCTTTCGGGCCCCCCTCGGACCCAGTCCAGTCGATGGGCAAAAGATATGGAGAGTGTCTGGAGTGACTGGAGGGCCTGCGTGGCCAAGCACGAGGCAAGCACGCTGAGAGTTGGACGGGGGACGAGCCGCAGCTCGCCGCCAGGACTGACTGCGGCAGGGCCCCGTACGGGCTGGGGAGCAGGGGGCCGCTCGCTGCCGCGCGCGTGCCCTTGCCGTTGGGACGTGTGTCTGGTCGCGCTCGCCCCAATGCCCGTTGTCCTTGTTGCGGTGGCGGCGGCGGTGACGGCGCCCAGCACCTTCCGCGCAGGCGCGCCGGGCCGCCCCCCGCCCTGGTGCCTCGCCGTGCGGGCCCCGCCCGGCCTGCCGCGTGGCGCGCTGCCCGCCGCTACGCGCTTTCTCCCACGGATCGCGCGCTTCCTTCGTTCAGTCCCCTGTTGGAGCTACCATCGCTTTGGGCTGGCCGCCCACCGCCCATCGCCCCGGCCCCGCCTTCTGAAACGAGCTCCTTTCACAGCCCATTCCCCCTTTGTCAGATTTGTTTGTGCTCACCCGTGGGTACTAATGTCATCTTAGGTACCTTAGATTAGGTCTCCGTATTATGTAGCATTGTTTAGTCTGCACTCGACTCTGCCTGAACAATGTATTGGCTTGAATTGGCCTCCCTTTCAATTCATGCGCCCCGCGCGCCTTC
>WELB01000276.1:84860-100667 GCA_009602725.1 Spirogloea muscicola | reverse complement strand
GACGCCGCCGCCTCGCGGCGCCGTAGGCCCCGCGGAGCTGGCCAAGCACGCCTCGCCGTCCGACTGCTGGCTCGCCATCGCCGGCCATGTCCGCACCCTGTCCCCCCCGCCGGCTCCTCCTCCGCGGCGCGCCCTGCCCGCGCCAGCGCCGCCGCTGACGCGCCCTGCTGCCCTCCCGCCACCCCGGGGTGGCGCAGGTGTACGATGTGTCCGACTGGATCCCCCGCCACCCCGGCGGCGAGCTGGTCATTGCCAACATGGCCGGCCTCGACGCCACCGACGCCTTCCTGGCGCTCCACCCGGCCAAGGTGCCGCCCCCGCCATGCTCTCTGCAGCCCTAATGGCGCAGGCTGGCGCGGCGCCGGGCCCACAGCCGGCCGGCCACAGGACCATGACTCGCAGCTCGAGCACTCGCCTCTGCAATGGTGCCGCCGGCCAACTACAGAACCATGACCCGCAGCTCGAGTACTCGCCTCTGAGACGGTGCAACGCGCGAGGCACTGTTAGCCTCGTCGCCGCTTGTGACTCGCTAGCTCGGGATGCTGCTCCAGGTCTGGAAGGTGCTCCCGACCTCGGCATTGTACGTCGGCGAGTACGCGCCGGAGGAGGATGTGCCTGCCATCATGGCTGAGCACCGGCAGCTTGTCAAGGACATGGAGGCTGCGGGCTTCTTCACGACCGACCTGCGGCCGTACTGGCTGCTGCTGGCTACCTGCTCGCTCACAATGTGCGCCATAGTGGCTGGCGTCGTGTACAGCACAAGTGCCGTCGTGCACGCGGCCTGCGCCATTGCCCTGGGCTGCGTAATGAACCAGGCCAGCTTCGTGGGCCACGATGCCGGTCACAACAGCATCACTCGTCACAGGGCGACGGACGATACCATCGGGCTCTTTGTCGGCAATGTCATGACGGGGATCGGCATCGGCTGGTGGAAGGTGCTGCTTGCACTCAACCCCTTCAGTGCCCTTGCTGCCACCGAGGACTAATGCTTCGGCGTCTGGCCCCCGATGCACGTGCTAGTGGCCACACCATCTTGCGCAGTGGTCACAGCCTGCCGTTTGCAGCTGGGGGCACTCAACCTTGGCACCATGTGCTCATGCAGAGAACACACTATGTGCACCACATTGTCTCGAACAGCCTTGACTGCGACCCCGACCTGCAGCACCTGCCCGTCTTTGCCATCTCCGACAAGATATTTGCGAGCTTCTTCTCGCGGTACCACAACTGCGCAATCACCTTTGACAAAGTCGCACGCTTCCTGGTCAGCTATCAGCACTGGACCTTCTACCCAATCATGGCGGTCGCTCGCATCAACCTTCACGCACAGACCCTCCACCTCCTATTAACGGGGATCAAGCAGCCCAATCCCGTGGCCGAGCTTGTGGGGCTTGTGCTGTATGCCTCTTGGTTTGGTAGCCTCCTGTATGCGCTGCCAAGGTGCGCTCACCTGAAACTTTTGTGCAAGAAAGATGACGCATCATCACAGCACTATGTGCAATGTCATTGCCCTGTGTGTTTGTGAGGCCTCCCTTAGTGGACACATGTAACTTTGTGAATCACTGTCTTGACACCACAATATCAGCAAAAGACCTGATGCTCATGTTACATGTCACTTTGCAGCTTGCAGCACAGGTTGCTTTTTGGGGTTTTGACTTATATGACTGCTGGTTTGCTGCATATCCAGGTCACGTCAAACTTACCTAAGAAACAATACAGCCCAGCGATACTGCTCTGATCTTCTTCACAACTCTTATCAGCTTAATGACTAGCAGGTCAGATGACATGCTGACGCTTCCGTATGCTGCTGCTTCTTCTCCAGATCACATTGAGCCACTTTGCAATGCCTACTTACATGGGAAGGCCGGAGTTGACGTGGGCGGAGCTACAGGTTGGGACCACTTTGGACGTTGATTGCCCGACGTGGGTAAGAGAGCTACTTTATTTCCATCAACATGGCAACTTTGTCAATGAAGTTGCCAACATGATTCTGAAGGCCAATTTACACTAGACCGGTCGGTCACTCATTGGCCTCGCCTTGGCCTCGAATTGGCAAAGTCTTGACTTCGAGCGTCAATACAAAGCGCGACATGTACCCTACAGCCGTGACCGACCGGTCGAGTGTAAATTGGCCCTGAAGCCTTAGAAAGGCTTTGATGTCCTGCAATATGTGCCAAGCAGGCAGAGCTTTCAAGAGCAGACAAAATGTAGCCAGTGACTGTGACAAAGCCTCACAAGAAGCAATTGCATGGTGTGGGGGGTGCAGTTGGACTGGTTCCATGGTGGCCTCCAGTTCCAGGTGGAGCACCATTTGTTTCCCCGCGCAGCTCGGCACAAGCTGCGGCGTATCCAGGAGATAGTGCGCCCATGGCTCAAGTCCCATGGCATCATTCTGCAGTCTGCCAGCTTCTTTGTGAGCCCTCCTCTCTGCTGTACTTGAGCTATGAAGGTGTTATATCTCACTTTTATCCATCCCTCACTTCTACTAGTATGGCATTAGCCTATCCTCATCATCCGCATCTGATGCAAGAGCTCATCTGCAGGAGGGACAGAGGAGAGTGTTTGGAACAATGCGCAAGGCCGCATTGCAGGCTCGCAAGCTCCCCATGGATGCCAAGACGCCATCTCTTCACCCGGCTTTCTGGGATGCCATCAACGCTCATGGATAGTCTCCAGCTTGATGAAGCCACAAGACTGCAAGATAACCGGCTGCTACCTGCTCGCGACAGTGATGTGCTCTTGTACTCAAACGTGCATGGCAAACACTGGCGAGGAGTTCAGCTCACTGGTCATAGCTTGATCAGGCTATCTGCTCTCTTGCAAAGTCCTACCAGGCACCAGCTATTCGGGCGCTTCATACACATGAGGCATGCAGCCTCTCTTACATTGTTCTTTCTACATGGGCCTCTTGTTAGTCAAGCTCATCTAGGTGTCACATGGAGTGACTTGCCAAATGAAGCGACCAAGGCAGGAGGTTTATGGCTCTCTTGCAAGGGCATTTTTAGCTTAGCAATTGCCTATCTTCTTCATTCAACTTTGACAGGTAGCTGCTCTTTAGCTTCATTGTTTGTCCTCACATGGGTCTCAACGTAGTCAGAGCATAAGAGCAAGTGGACAAGGCTGAAAACTTTGGCCTTGAGGCACCAGTGTGGCACCTGATTAAGTCGGACTTAGCCAGCACAGGTCACCCATTGTTCAACATTACCAGTTGCCTAACTTGATAATTTTTGACAGACCAACAAATATATTCGAAATGGAGGTCAATCTATACCAAGTTGGAGGTCATCTGTGCCAGGTCTCAGAACTTTTGCCAGTATCTTTCCCTCGCTAGGAAGTTGCGTGCTGCATTCAAGCAGATTATTTTTTGGTGGACATGCATGATCAAACGACAGTATTGTCAAGGTTTGGCACTGGCTGTTGAAGCAACTTCAAAAAATGTCTTGCCAGATCATCCTGAATTGCTCTGGAGACCCTAATGTAAGGTGTCATGCGAGAGGGCATTGACTGCGCGATGACGTCGATAAGTCTAGATAAAGACAAATGCTGACTTGCTAGACTTCACAGTTAACAAAGCGAAAGAAGAAGGCGCGCGGTGCGCATGATTTTGAAAGGGAGGCCAATCCTAGCCTTACAAATGTCCTGTTAACTGGGTAATGAGCTGGCTAAGGGGGACACTAAATATCCCAGAGTGAGCACACGCATATCTGACAAGCTATACTGAGGAGCCAAACCACCACCACGGAAGCCCAGAACAAAGAGTCAACCAAGTCCAAAGGGCCAGGGAAAGCGCTAAAGCACTCACAGAAGCAAGTAGCTACCTGACATTCAGTAACCCCTACTAACAGCCGCAGGTCGGAAAGACTAGTCTCCTGGTAGCGGGTCCCCTGGCTAGGGCCAGAGGCGGCAGCAAGGGCACGACCGGCGCAGAGATGCAGCGCGCGAGCCATGGACCGCTGCAGCGAGACGACCAAGCGCATGCGATACACCTGCGCCAGGGTTTCCTGCTGCCTCCGGATTCCGTCAGGGCGACAGCTCTTCCGAAGAAAATCACCTCGCAGGGCTTGAAGTACAAGCTGAGGGGGACACTTACATCCCCGAATGAGCACATGCATATCTGACAAGCTATAAGCTATCTGACAATATAGCTTGGCGCCAAACCACCACCACGGAAGCCACTAGCCTGGGCTAATGCACGACCAGCACGCTGGTGAATCGCGAGTGCCTGGGAGCGCCTGCAGACTTAATGATATCCGCATCCTATAGCATGCTACGATGGCTTGCGGGACGCTAGAATGCCCTAAGCTACCCGCCCGACTACGTCGGTGGGCATCAACATGCAGTGCCAGGCGATGGAGGAGGGAAGACCACTTCGTTCGACAGCGAAAGGAACTGTCAATCCCGTTAGCCAGGCTGAAAAGAAACAGTCCGATGAGAGGCCAACATTGAGAATTGTTAACAGACTCACAACATAAGAAGAAGTAAAGAACTGTTTAAATCAGAACCTGTAGTTGAAAGAGAAGTGGTCCTTCATCCTTAGCTTGAATCACACCCAAAAGTGTATGACCCAGCCAGGAAGCCAGAGAGAGAGAGGAAGGAAGAGAGAAGTGGTCCTACATCCTTGGCATGAATCACACCCAAAAGTGTATGACCCAGCCTAAGAAGCCACTTGTCAAGCCAAGTCAGCTGTCCTAGTTAGATCGACACAAATAAGCCATCGACGGGATATAGCACGACACAGGTTTGCTCCATTGCATGCTGGGCACTTACAAAAAGCCAACTAAGTTTGTTGTCTGGTATGACTTTCCATTTGGTGCTAACCCAGATACCTAGAAGGCCATCTAGTCGCACTATCTTTCTTCTGCTTTACATGCATTCTCATGCTGCTGCTTAATTGTCCAGCACCTAAGGTTGTCAGTCTAGTCCAAGTGGGTGGACCCCACAGGCCTGCTGGAAGCCCACAAGCCCTACCTCCTCGTCCTCTTCTATTGAGCTCTCTCACAAGCCCGCTGCATCAGAAGCAGGCGCAATGTCAAGTGGGAGAGGCTTCCTTGGGGGCTTGACAAAAAGCTGAGTGAATCATTCAAACCGAAGTGTTCTGCTCGGTACTTGACCCAATTGCCTAGAAGGTCGATTTACCACATACAGAGTCTACTGCTCTGACCTTGTGTTCTGCTGCTACTGCTGAATCATCCTGCACCAATATATTTCAGTCTAGACCGAGTGGGGCCACTGGAAGCCCAATAGAAGCCTACCACCACGACAGTGAATACTAAGCTGCTGGCATCTCTGAGGTGCCAACTTGAAGACCTCGGTGTCACAGGAGACAGTAAGAGATGTGGCAGGTTCAAAACTTGGGTCTAATGTATCTCATGACAGCTAGACAGGACGGCTGCCCGAAGCAGGGATGAGTTAAGGTAGTGGTCACATTTTTGTGCTAGATGACCTCCTCTCTTCTTCCTGTTTAAGAACACAAAGAGCAAGTCAAGTCAGATTCCTGCAGAATTTTACTCGAGTATCCTATTCAAGATACAAACAAGCAAACCTGGTACAGCTCAAAGAAGATCAGAGTTGCGAAGGATGTCCAACCAAAGCGCAGCAGATTGACGAGTGCAACTCAGCTCTGAGCACCAAGGCTCCTCGGTGCAGCATCAGCTCCTGTTACACCGACTATGCAATTCGGCATTTGGCTACCGAGAGTGTGTATATAGTATGAGGCTGCAATGGTACCTCCTCTTGGAGCTTTGTGAGCCGCTTCTCCACCTCCTCGATGGACAGCCCCTCAAAATCAGCAATTACCTCTGGTGCCACACAGACCCCCAAGCAAGCAAGCCGAACTTCTTAGCACCAGCGCAATAGAAAAGCTACTGCAATCGAGAGAATATTGACATTCGAAGCACGACGACCTTTGACTTTAAAGCCATGGATTAACATGTAGATGGAGGTACCTCCCTAGCGTGGAACACATGCAGAACCCAAACCCCCAAAAAAGCTAGAGCAAGGCAAGGCAGGCAACAACGCCTGCTACCATCTCGAAACTGGGATGGCATACCGGCTGCAACGTTTGTCTCTGGTTCCCACGTGTCCTCATCGGAGTCAGACCACTTGACGAGGTACTGCACCTGCCCCGCTTCCTCACGCTTGTCAAGCACCTTCTCGGCAATGCCGTACTCCAGGCCTTCCTCAAAGTCCCGCACAAGGTCGTCGCCAATGTTCTCCTTGGGCTCCCAGCTGTCCTCGGAGCCGTCGCTCCACTTGACCAGGTACTCTACATAGTCGCCCACCTCCCTGCGCTCCAGGATTGCCTCTACCTGCACCTCCTCCCCCATCTCCTTGCGAAATTTAGATTGGCCTCATAGCTGCCCAGCCTGCATCACAAGTGCCTGAGAACTCCCTCTGCAGCCTCCGTGTCCTTTGGTCCGGCCTCTTCTTGCAGGCGTTCTATGCAACAACACAATTGCCTGCAGCAACTGGACGCTTATGGAGGAGGCGAAATCAGAAGTTGCTCACAAGGGCGTCGCTTGTCAAGGTGCGGAGCAGGCCGTACCTCCACGTCCTCAAAGACCGCGTCGTCGAGCGCCTTCACGACCTGGTCGAGAGCGAGCCGCCGGGCAAACTGCATCGGGTTGGAGCGCGGCGTCTTCTCCAGCAGCTGCTTGGCCAACTCCAGAGGCGACCTGCCCTGCTTGTCCTGCGCACCTTGGGAGGCACACCATTGCTCAGTACCTGGCGTGCTTGCCACGGCGGCGGCTCTGCTTCTGTCCCGGCTTTGCCGACAAGAAGCCATTACTGCCAGCCTTGCCTCCTGCTCGTCGGCGGCCGCTCACCAGCTGCTCGGGATTGGCTCCGGCTTCTAGCAGGGCCTTGACGACCGAGTTGTGCACGTAGCCGGCGGCAATGTGCAGCGCCGAGAAGCCCTCCTTGTCCTGCCAGTGCACGTCGGCGCCGGCGCCCAGCAGGAGCCGCGCAGCGCGCTCCGACCCCGTGCCCGACACGAAGAAGAGCGCCGTGCGGCCGTTGTGGTCGATGGAGTCCACCTCGCGGCCCTGCTCCAGCTGCTGCTCCAGCTTCTCCGCGTCGCCCTTGCGCGCCGCCGCCCACCACGCCTTCTCGTACTCTGCAAGAGCACGAGCCGTCGGAAGGAGGGTCGGCAGCCACCGTGAGCAGCCACAGCAGTATGGCCGTCGGGCGTGGCCGGCGGGAAGGCGTGGCGGGGGCTGGTGGCCCACCGTCGATGAGGTCGTTGGCGATGTTGGCGGCGGGCTCCCAGCTGACGGGGTGCTCGTCCTTCCACTGGATCAGGTACTCGGTGCTCCTGACCACCCACAACCCCAGTTGCGATCAGTCGCTCAGTCGCTCAGCGCTCGGGGCTGGGCGCACACTGGCGGCTCGCGACGGCTCCGAGGCCAACGCCGAGGAGGCGGCGCGGCGGCGGCACCTCTCCACGACGCGGCTGCCGATGATCTTCTCCACCTCGCCGTAGTCCTCGGCGGCCTCGCCGGCCGCCCCGTCCTCCTCCGCGCCCTCGCCCTGCTCGCCCGGCTCCCCGAGCTGGACGCGCTCCTCCGCCTGCACGCCGGCGCGCANACTAGCTGCCGGAAAATTATCCCCCTGACGAAAGCCGGAGGCCGCAGCGAGAGCACGGCCAGCCTAAAAAGAATGGACAATGTCCAAAGCCAAAGAAAGAGGAGCCGGAAAAAGGACTACACCGCAAAATACTACAAAACACGTAGACGATGCATTGGGAAGCTCAGTACCCACGAGTGAGCAACATCAGGTCTGAGTAAGCTCGCTGCAGGGAAAGAGGCACTTTGCCGAGACCCAGAGGTGGCGGCCATAGCACGGCCGAAAGCGCTGTGCAGCTCCATCGCCAGTCAATACACAATTCCCCAGGGACCCGGTGGGTGCCGGCGTGGCCAATCAGCCGGCCGGCCGGCCGGCGCCCTTATCCGCGGCAAATCGGTAAGGAGAGGGGGAGACCCCCGGGAAAGGGGTGGGCGGCTTCGCACAACCCCCGGCGCGCGTCGCAGAACCGCTGCGATACATCGCAGGCTAGCTCCCAACGGCCGATATAGTCTCAGCGACCGCTAAATGTCGCAGCGGCCACGAGGAGTTGCCGCGTGGCACCCCCTCTCTGCCTCCTCTATATGCCTTCCCTCCATCTCAGTCTCTCAGAACCATCTCCTCGCCGCCGCCGCCGCCGCCGCCGCCGCCGCCGCGCCCGGGGCTCGGCTGCCGGCGTACCTTGCCTGGCCTGGCCTCCCGGTGCTTCCCTGCGTGCCGGGCGGCAGCGGTCGCGGGCCGGGGATGACGATCACCGCGCTGCACCCCATCTCGCCGAAGCACGCCTCCACCGTCGTCACCGCCGCCGCGCGCTCGCCCTACATCCGCGGCCCGGGCCTGGTGTGCCACACCCAGGTGAGGCTCCCAGTGGGCCACTCCGCCTGACGCCCTCTCTGCCGGCAACCAGCGGCCCGCTCACAGCAACAGCGGGGCAGGCCGCCTGCCGCAGCCAACAAGGCCCTCACCTGGGGACGAGGGCACTCGTCTTACCCATATTCGAGTCGACCCCCCACCCCTCCTGTGTGCGCGTGCCTTAGGTAGCCAGTCTGTCCAGGGTTTGCTGCCATTTGCCGTGCTCAATTGCCGAGCGTCTGGCCATAAGCATGAGCTGCAAGACGGACGGGATAGTTGGCTGCTATTGTCTCCAACTTCAGATTGTCTAGTATGACGCGTTTGGCATGGGAGCCAGGACGACTGGTGTTCGGTACCGCTGCATGCAACAGTTGTGTCTGAGGAGTAAATTCATCCGCAAGTGCCTCGCGCAAGGCAGTGGCCTCGGCACTGGTGGCCCAAGCTGGCAGCGCATGTCCCCTCCTGTCTAGCTGACAACTCAAGCGCGGCGGCATGCCTGTGCTGACGCAGGGTGAGAATCAGAGCAGCCAGACCAGCAATTCGACTGTCTACCAGGGCTCTCCGGGGGGCCCATTCCAGATTGAGGTGGACCCAATCATCAGCGACGCATGGGAGGCAGTTGGAGTACGTCTCTGCATCGTGCTCGCATTTGGCTCACTGTCGGCCAGTATGTTGTACATGAATTTTAGTGTTGCTTGGCTCTCTGCTGTTAGCCTGACAATATTTTTGGCATGGGAAGTGTTCGAGAAGTGGCCCAGTGAGGCCTTTGCTGGCATGACGAGGCAAAGACTTCTCTCAGTGTGCGTCCCTGATGGAGGTCAGTGTGCATCGCAGGGGGCATTTGAGCAGCAGCACAGAGCCTTCCGAGAGGGCGGAGCCGGTTTGGTCAAGCAAATGTCAGAGTCCTTCGAAAGAGCACGGAAGGGTTTTGGAAACCACTCTGCAGGGCCCTCCGTACAATAAGGAGCTGCTGTCAAGGCTCTGGGAGGCTTCAAAAGCAGGAATTGTAGGACAAATCACGTTGGCCAGCTCCGCTGCGACATGCTATGCTCCACACCCTCCTTTGTTGGGAGGCTTCCTGTAAATTGGGCAGTGTGTTCTGCAACTTGCAGAAGACAGGCACTTGTGCAGTGACATCCTGACACCCTTGGATTGTCAGCTCTCGACAATCTAAGGGTGGGAAGCATTTGCGATGGGAGGCTCCTGGCGAGAAACATACCGACCACCTATCGGAAGCTGGAATCACAGCATCTGTAGGATATGCGTACTCCGTATTTGAGCAATGGTTGGTATTCCAGTCCATCGTGATGTACATAGCAATGAATAATCGTACTTTACGGGTTACCAAGTTGACCAGGGTAGCAAGACATGAACTTGCACCTTGATAGTTTACTACCTACTATGTACAGGAGTAATGCATGTAGACCTGGTTCAGAGCCCAGGTCTTCTCATGTCAATCATTTCCTGCATGATGGGTCATTCACGTGTGCCAGAGTATTTGGCATGCGCTGGATGCAATTGACAGTGGTCTTTGAGGACACATTCTTTCAGTCATGACCATTGTCTTGGACATGGCAGCATAACAGTTCCTGAACGAGAAGAAGTATATAGTGCATGCCCTGATGTCACTGAGTACTTGCAAGGCTTGATCAAGTTTATGATATTAAGGATTGACGACGAAGTGCACATCATGCATATCATCACAATCGGAGATCGTGACTCTCATCATGGCATCCAGGACTCGCAACAGAACAGGTGGTTGTGATGCAGCAATGTGCACCTCAGAGGATGAGATAAGCCGGACATGTTGGGTGCCAGCCTGCATGGTGTGGACAGTTGTTAACAACACTGTCTGCAATAGGAGCATTTGCGATGGCAGCATACATACGTGGACTGAAGGTTTTAGCTTATGCCTCGTCAGCCTAGAAAAGGGCGCTCGTTCCTGCACGTGCTGCCAAGTTGACGGGCTATTGCACTATACCTGCTCTCATGGTAGTGGCATCTCCGGAGATCGGCCTCCACCAGCTCCCGCGTCGCGCTATTTCCCACCGGTCCCACAGGGAGCCGGCGGAATTCCATACAGCAGGCCTTTTTCCTGGCCAGGTGTACCGCATGCGCCTGTCCGTGTCGCTTGCATGGCTCGCGCGCTGCATCTGCGTGCCGGTCGTGCCTTGGGTGCAGCCTCTGGCCCTGGCCAGGGGACCCGCGACCACGAGACCAGTTTCTCCGACCACCCGGCTGGGTGCAGAGTACTTCATGGAGGCTCGGTGCCCTTGAGAAGGCGCGCGGTGCGCATGAGATTGAAAGGGAGGCCAATGCTAGCCTCACAAATGTCCTGGGTAATGAGCTGGCTAGGGGCCTTGGGTCTTTCGGCCTTGTTTCCTGCTAACGCATGCGTTTATCGACGTCCCTACAGCAGCAGGACGGCTGCTTGCGCCGTCTGCTTCCAACGGCCGACAGCCAAGCCGCCCATGCGAGTGGGAAGAAGGTGCTCGCCCATTGAGAAGAGGGGCTGGCAAAGCCAACCCAAAAAGAGTGGACAATGTTCAAAGCCAAAGAAAGAGGTGCTGAAAAAGGACTACACTACAAAGTGCAGGATGGTGCAGAGGGAGATGCAGATGGCTGCTCAGTATCCACGTGTGAGCAACAGCAGATCAGAGTAACTCGGAGCAGGAGAAGCGGCACTTTGCCGAGACCCGGTAGCAGCAGCCATAGCACGGCCAGCCCGCGCGTGGACCGCATGAGCCAAAAAGGGAGAAGGGCAGCCGGCGAGGGAGAGGCCGCAGCAGCCGCTTTCCAAGCGCCCGCGGCTGGCCGCGGGGGCGGGCCAGCCCCCTCGTGGGGCCGCGCCNCCGCCGCCGCCGCCGGCCGTCCGTCCTGACACCCTGCCGCTGCTCCGGCGCCGCGGCTGAGGCCTCGCCCGCCCCTTTCGCTCCGCGGTCATGGCTCTCTTCGCCGCCAAGCGGCTCGCCACGCCGCTGGCCACCGTTGAGGAGGCGGAGGAGGAGGCGCTGCTGCCGGAGAAGCAGCAGCTGGCGGCGCAGCAGCTCCGAGCGGCCCTGCAGGCCTCCGGAGCTCGCTTCAAGGGCAGGTGAGCGCGTGGATCGCGCCAGGCATGACATAGATCGCGATCGAGGACTGCCGCTGCGTCTGGGAGTACCTGGCCAATAATGCAGATCTCAGAGCACAGCAGTCTCGAGTCACATCTTACCTCTCCCCTTGCTGCCTTCACGAGTCCGCTCGCCTCTGCTGTTGATTGCCGAGTGAGATAATCAGACGGCTTCAGCACCATGCAGCCTCTTAGGTCAAGCAAGCATTCGAAGCTTTGACCAATGCATACAAAGCCAGGAGTGGTCGTCTCACTATGTGCAACCCTTGTGACTCCTAGCGGGCGAGACGGTCGGAAATTGGTCGTGAGTCACAGGTGCTCACCTTCCGTGAGGAGGTTATGAACATCTACCTCATTGTGGCACTGGCTGATGCAAGGTCGTGCTCTGTCTTCTTTGCTCTTTCAGGTTCCCTGACGAGACGACTATCCTGCGCTTTCTGCGGGCACGGAATTTCCATGTGGACAAAAGCAAGCTCATGTTTGACAATGCCTGCACATGGAGGAAAGACTTTGGAGCCGATACTATCCTCACTGTAAGCACATTTGACAAACATAACCCTCTTGTGAGCTGAAAAGCGGGTTTCTCAGTTTGTGAAAGCCTAGTTGATAACCATCCTGTGTAATGGCATTGCTGCCAGTAATGCTTACCTGCAACCTGAAGATGGCGCTGTTTTGTCTCTCTACAGGACTTCTCCTTCCCAGAGAAAGTTGAGGTCAAAAAGTTCTATCCACAATACCATCACAAAGTGGACAAGATGGGAAGACCAGTATATGTTGAACAGCTGGGCAGCCTTGACCTTGACCGACTGCTTGAGGTACGCGTGCCTGACAAGGAATGGAACTTGCACTATCAGCCCTAAGCACGCTCACTGGTAGGGCTTGCACGCAGCATGAATTGCCCAGCGCAACCTGCTTGCTCTTTAATCTGCCACTCTGCCTGAAGGAGTATGTGTCCATCAGAGGTTCAAGTCATGTCATGAAGCCTGCAGCATGGGGCTAGCAGAAGTATGTGGAGCCTTTGAGTTGGAAACATTGTGAAGGCCTCCATTGTCCCTTATCTCAACGTGCTTTCCCTCTTTCTCTCTCTCTCTCCAATCCTCCCTCCCTCCCTCCCTCCCTGCCTCCCCTCCTCCCCCCCGGCGGTGTCATGGACAAGCAGTGCACGGTGCCCCTACTCAAGTAAGCAGAGGGAGAGAAAAATATAGTAAGGCTGCCAACCTCTGAAACCAGTGACTTTGGGCTCCTTGCAGTTGACGACAATGGATCGCATGATGAAGTATCACGTGCAAGAGTGGGAGATGCTGACAGATTGGAAGTTTCCTGCATGCTCCAAGGCTGCTGGGCATCCTATATACCAGTCACTCACCATCCTTGACGTTCAAGGGGTGGTACGCCATTGGCCTTCACTCACCTTTGCTCGTAGTTCAGAGTGCTCCCCACTTGGAATATGACATCATCTCTCTACGAACATTGCTGTCCATGTGTTGTTTGTGTACACTTCCAACAATATCTGCTCGATCTTAACTTGCTTAACTCGCTCCACAGAGGATGGAGATGATGACAAAGAAAGTACGTCAATTCATCAAGGATCTTACAAGGATCGATCAGGACTACTATCCAGAGCACATGGGCCGTATCATTATCATAAATGCTCCACCTGTTTTCAAGCTGATCTGGCAGGTGACCTTCAAAATTAGTCATAGGTCTACAGCCCTGCTGACAATGTGCTTCTAGAGTGTAACAGCTACTAGAGTATCAACGAATGGCAAATCTCGTGCAAATGGTCTAGCGCGAATGGTCTTCATGGTGAGCACCAAATCAGTCATGTGACGATACGGCAGGACTTGTCCACTACATGAATTGCTGGGTCTTGATCGTAAGCGAGCACAGGCAATGGGAAGTGGCAAGAGCACGAGTAGGATCAGAGGAGAGTGTCTGTTGGTCATACTTTGGTAGGATGTGTGCTTATGAGAAGCCCGCGTGCCAAGCTGCCTTCAGATTGTGAGAATCTGGTTGGACAAGAAGACCCTGCGGAAAATTGACGTGGTCGGGAGCAAGTATGAGGCAAAGCTCCTGGAGCATGTCGATATTGGTCAGTTGCTAGCCCGCTATGCTAGCCCGCTAGCCATGACTTGTGCACATTCAGTATGATTCTGCGAACCACTGCCATGACATTTGAGTTGCTGTACGGAAACGATAACTGATGATCTAGGCAGGCCATCTGACAGCCTGCATAGATTTTGTGAGATTGAGGCAGTAGTGGTCGGCCATTGGTTCTGTCTCCAGATAACCTGCCCCAGGCTTTTGGAGGCAACTGCAAGTGCCTCGGCGGTTGTGAAAATTTAGACGCCGGGCCTTGGAAGGACCAACTCTACAGCAAGGCGCCAGAGCCTGTGTGAAGAAAGGTCTCCCACAACACAGATATATATTGCTGGAGTATAAGGAGCAAGACTGAGCACTATACCATGAGTTCAGGGGGTTGTGGGAGGGTGTTGCATTTGTGTTAGTGCGTCATAAATGCTGGAGTGTTTGGAGCAAGATGGAGCACTATCTCCAAGGGCTCAGGGGGTTGTTTGGAAGTGTTGCGTATCAGTGTTGTCAGGATCTAGGGTCAGCCGTCATTCTTGTAACATTGATATATTATTTATTGCTTGCAGTAGTGGGCAGCTCATGCATCAGTTGCTCAAGCTGGCACGGTGCGGAGGTATCATGTTTAGGAGGGCGGATAGGTTTTAAGGAGTGCTTGTGCGCCCTTTGGCTCTTTGGACCTTTGCTATTCTTTTTGGGCGGGCCTTTCCCAGCCACTGCCTCAGATTGGAGGAGCATTTTCTTTCGCTTGTGCTCGTTCTCATTATTACTCTGTTGCCTCCTGACTGGATGCGCTGGCCAAACATCCACTCAGAGGGGTCAGACAGCGCCGTCGGTTGAAGGCTTCAAGCCAGTATCAAGTTGGTGCAGCATGGCTTGAGCTCGACTGGGAGCCTCCGACACAACGACCAAGACGAGCTTGTCGAGGCTGGAGTGTCTTTTTGGGTCGTCCCGGCAGCATGCCTGTCGGATATGGTGGCCCTCAATGCAGATTGGAGCGAGATTGCGTGCCAACAGCGCACCTTGTGCCACTCGTGCAGAGGGCTGCTGGAGGAGAGGAGAGGGTTGTGGCCACAAGAGGCCAGCCCCGACGAGACAGGGTCGGAGTGGGGAGCCCCGACAAGATGCGAAGCGCAGAGCAGAACCGGATGCCACTGCGCTTGTGGACTCTGTAACCCAAGTCACCAGCAAGTATCTGGATGGTCTTCGAAGGTGGGGGCAATGGGTGTGAGAGGCCAGCCCAGAGTGGCGAGAGTTCTTGCCTGAGGGCGTGGCGAGAAGTAAGCTCTTCCAAAGAAACGGGGGCGAGGTCTGTGAAAAGCCAGCCCAGAAAGATCATAGGACCGACAAGGTGCTAATACCATACAGCTACGCAAGTGACTACTGCATATA
Organism: Spirogloea muscicola; assembly: GCA_009602725.1. Taxonomy (NCBI): domain Eukaryota; kingdom Viridiplantae; phylum Streptophyta; class Zygnematophyceae; order Spirogloeales; family Spirogloeaceae; genus Spirogloea; species Spirogloea muscicola. The sequence goes on along the minus strand of WELB01000276.1, from coordinate 85,669 downwards.
GCCACACAGCTCGCAAGTGACCACTGCAAATGGAAGCTTAGTAACCCCGAGTGAGAGGCGAGACGAGAAGGAGCGGACAAGGTCCGACAGGGAGCGGGACGAGCAGGCGGAAGAAGCAGCTCTTTCAACGGAGGGCGATGGCTGGGAGAAAAGGCGCGCGAGGCGCATGGAATGGAAGGGAGGCCAACGTAAGCAGCACCTCTCAGGAGAGAAGGCACGCGGTGCGCATGAATTGAAAGGGAGGCCATTCTAGCCTGACAATTGACTGTTAACTGGGTAACGAGCTGGCTAAGGAAGGGGGACACTCATATCCCCGAGTGAGCACATGCATATCTGAACAGCTGTACTGAGGAGCCAAACCACCACCACGGAAGCCACTAGCCTGGGCTAATGCACGACCAGAACGCTGGTGAATCGCGAGTGCCTGGGAGCGCTGCAGACTTGATGATAGCCGCATCCACAGGGACAGGGCAGGGCAAAAACCCGTCTCGTCGGAGAGGGAGGCAGGGTGTGGAGGAGGACGAAAGGAGGGGGAGGAGGGCGGCAAGCACGCCGCCGAGGCAACAGCTCGTGCAAAGGGAAGGCAAGTGGCTGTGGGAGGCGAGCCCAAGAGAGAGGGAGGGACGGGCGGGGGGGGGGCAAGGCGCCCCCGCCCCCGCGATGACGCGTCAGGATGGCGGCGCCCGGGCCCCCGCCCGCCCCGCCACGTGGCGCCGGGCAGCCGCATCTCGCCCCCCCCCTCCCCCGTGAGCATCTTTTTTTTTTTTTTTTTTTTTTTTTTTTTTTTTTTTTTTTTTTTTTTTTTTTTT
>WELB01000276.1:71008-83541 GCA_009602725.1 Spirogloea muscicola | reverse complement strand
CCCCCTTCCCCCCCCCAGATGGCGGGCCCCCAATCCGTGCCCCTCAATATTAGAGGACCAAAATACTGCACAAGAGTCACAGTGCTGGCAGAGATGAAGGGTTCACACGTTTCACAAGGGTTTGTACTCCTGCCACTGACTCCAATACCTTTGGACTCATAGCCCTTTCATATCTGGCAGGTCCTTGCTGCAAGTCAGACTCCTGGTGAAAAGGGTTCTGACTGGTTCCAAGGCACTGCTGACGCAGTCAGGCAGTACCTTTGGTTGTTTGATGTACGTTCACCCAACCTTTCCCTGATCAATGAGTGTGACGCGAACTCTGCCTCCTGAGCGACCTAGTGAACATTCGCAGGCTGCAGCTGAGAGAGCCCTGTATACCTTCCTGAACAGAGTAATATCCCATTCCCTGCTAAGAATGAACATAGCTACATGGTGTGCTTGGTTAGCTGGTCATTTGGCACTGACTGTATGGAGTGATTGCTCAGGATGCCAAGAACAAGACTGTGGAGGATGTTGTGATCCTTGCTGGAGATCACCTCTATCGTATGGACTACATGGACTTCGTACAGGTCCAGACAAAGCTATATGCTTCCCTCGCAAAGGACTCACTAGATGTAATCTGGTGCTTGTGAGCCTAATAGCTAAAATAGCTGGCATGTGAAGTCTCTGCCTGGATATGCGTTGCTGCTTTGCTCATGTCTGAGGCATATGATGTTGCAGAAACACAAGGACACAAATGCGGACATCACTTTGGCTGTCCTTCCTGTCGATGACAGGCAAGAATTTTGCAGTTTTCCGTGGGTGTAGGGTTTTGATGGATGTAGATGTGCTGGCTACGAAGTGTTTTGTCCTCTTCCTGAAGCTGGCCGTACACCTCGCTCTGGGTAGACAAGCAAGCAGATGCAAACAGAAATTCTGAGGCGTGCTAATCCTCTTGAGCAGCCGGGCGTCTGACTTTGGTCTTCTCAACATTGACTCGGAGGGTCGCGTTATTGCATTCGCCGAGAAGCCCAAAGGAGCAGACCTCAAGAAGATGGTGCGAATAGCTTGATATTTGTTGTGACTGGAAATTTCTCTAGCTGCTAAGTCTATGATGACTGTTCTTGGCAATTCCTGTGCCATGATGATTGACGCAATGTGATTGGGGTGACAGATACTGCTGTCTTGACCCAGGTTTTCTTTTGCCACCATTGCAGGAGGTTGATACCACTGTCCTGGGCCTCTCTGCAGAGGACGCTCGGAAGCAGAAGTACATTGCATCTATGGGTATTTATGTCTTCAAGAAGGAAATCTTGCAGAAGCTTCTGAGGTGCACGCGGCTCGCAGCCGCCTCCCAGGCTTGCCATAATGTCTGACATGTCAAGCAGATGTGACGCAGATAAGTCGTGTAGCGGTGGGTTTGCATCCAAGGAGGCTTGAAGCAGACTCCTGACAGCGATGTGTGTAGATCTCATGCAGATCAAGTGAACTTGGCTGCAATGTCTCACGGGCCCCCATGTTGGCTGCATGTCCAGGTGGCGGTATCCAACTGCTAATGATTTTGGTGGTGAGATCATTCCAGCCTCTGCCAAAGAGTATAATGTCCAGGCGTACCTCTTTCCTGACTACTGGGAGGACATTGGAACCATCCGAAGTTTCTTCGAGGCAAATCTTGCTCTGACTGCTCAGGTACCTGGTAGATGCTACATCATGAGTGCATGCGCAGCTCAATGTCAGAGCACTTGATTGTCAAGGTCAGCATCTCATTTTCATGAGTTTGGAATATTGAGTCAAAGACCCCGCCGTAAGTGGCTTCCTTTTGCATTGCAGCCTCCCAAGTTCCGCTTCTACGACCCCTCCAAGCCCATCTTCACATCTCCTCGCTTTCTTCCACCCACAAAGGTTGAAAGGTGCAAGGTGAGCTGTCTCCCTTGTTATTGGCAAACAACAATTCTGATCTGAACTGAGCTTTTGCTCCTTTATACCCTGGCTGGAGAGGTCGTGTGACTTCTTACTGATACTGAGGATGCCCAGTTACTAGTGTACTTGGCCTTACTGACGTGCTGTGGACTTGTGGTGAGGTGCTCTCAGGTCAAGGACTCCATTCTTTCGCATGGGTGCTTCCTCAGAGATTGCTCAGTGACACACTCTATTGTTGGAATTCGACAGCGGCTGGATAGTGGAGTGGTGATCAAGGTGAGATGCTTCAGACATACTTGTAAAGTAGGCTTGTCGTTTGCCACCTTGATTTGTTGGCTTAACAACAGCAGCAATGCATGTATAAGTCACGACTGCCACCAAGAAGTCCCCTGGGCTGCTCTATGAGGTCGCAGCTTTGCAATTCTTGCCTCGACCTTGGCTGCTCCAATGTAAGCTGGTTTTTGTATGTACTCCTGACAGCACTTGCACCACTATCACCTTACTAGCCCTTTGTCCTATTCACGTCCCTATGCAACAGGACACAATGCTAAGTGGTGCTGATTACTATGAGGTCGATGAAGAAAGGGCCGCGCTTCTTGCCGCTGGCAAAGTACCTGTCGGTGTCGGGGAGAACACACAAATCACGTGAGTCATAAGTTCAGCCTTCACCTCAGAAATTTGCCTTCTGAACGACCACTGCAATTGCATGGCTTCAATTTGAAGAGCAGTGCATGGATGTTTAGGATGAGCATCAACCTGGATGATCAGCTCACAAGCTTGCAAGACTTCCTGCACCAATCACTGCATTGCGTGGCGCTCTTGAAGCATGTCATTTGAGCAACAGGTCAAGCTCACATCTAGTGTGGCCGCTGTTATGATTTTGTCCAATGAGGTTGTGCTTACATAAGTTCTTTGTGGGTGTGTAGGGAGGCCATTGTGGACAAGAATGCTCGGATTGGCAGAAATGTTGTGCTTATCAATAAAGATGTAAATACCTGCCCTACTTTCAGCAATGTTTCTGCAAGCATTTCTAAACTGTCATGCCTCTTGGCCCAATGCTAGTGACCGTTATGCACTTTTGGCAGGTCATACCTCTTGGCCCACTGCTAGTGACTGTGATGCCTCGCTTCCTTGACCTGTCCTTGGTAAAGTCTCTCATCCTACTTTTACAACAACCTTCTATTGACCTTGGAAGGTCTGCTCTTGTGCTCACTTCGGCTGCAGAACATTGTGGAGGCAGATCGCTCCAGCGAAGGCTTCTACATCAGATCGGGCATCATCATCGTACTCAAGAATGCTACCATTCACGATAACTTCGTCTTGTAAGTGCCTCATCAAGCTGAGCGGAAGGCACAAGCTTCAAGCAAAGCTAGGTACAACTGGCAAAGTCCTTTTTGGGTTGTCATCTACTTTATCTGGGTTACGGTCTCACTTCCAATTCATCTCCAATGATTATTGGTGTATACACGGACTTTGGATTCAAGCCCTCAAATTTATTGTAATGAGTTGATTGAATGCACTATTGGATGGTCTCAGTCCTTGTCTGCATAATTGGCATAAATGTGATCTGCACTTGCTGACTAGAGTTTGTTGAGCGCCCACTTGCAAGTTACAACGAGTAGTTTTCTGCTTTTTGGATCTTCCGCCCTTGCAGACCTTGTGCATTCCTTTGGGCTGGCCTCTCACAGTCATTGCCCTGCATTCGAAGCGCTAGTTATTTCATTTTGTTTGTAGAGCAACTTGCATAGCTGCACGCTTTTGTGCTTTCCCCCCCCTTAGGTGTAGCTCAATCCTTGTGGGCCTTGCTTATTCGACTTTGGCTGGCTTTGACTATTGCCAGAATACTTCCCCCTCTCTCTCTCCCTCCCTCCCTCCCTCCCTTCCTCCCCCTCTCTCCCTCTCGCTCTCGCCCTCGCTCCCTCCCTCCCTCTTTTCCTCTCTCCCGCCGACTCAATCATCCTACATTTCTTTTCAAGACCTCCTTCCTACTCCTGACTTTCTTGCTCTGGCTCGACCCACTCCTGCATCTTGCGTGTCTTGCTTTCACCGGCCCTCAAGGACAGCAGAGCAAGCAACTTGACATAACCACCGCCAGTTGGCTTGCTCGAGTGCCAGAATGCGCCTTGCCATCTTTCTTGCAGTATTCTTGGCCTATGCCGTGCAATTGTGGGCAAGCCGCGCCCTGGCTGCTGCCTCCAGATGTCGACAGGACAGACGATTTTTGGCCCTTATACTCACTCCGATTGCCATTTTGTTGGCTGGTCATTGAGTGTCCATCGCAGAAGTCATGCAGTACAGTTTCGATAATACTCCTGCTGGCCCCATCAGACCATGTTCACTACTTCTGACTGGCCTCTTACTCCTAATTTTGAAAGAGCTTGTTCTGTTTGGAACTTATTCTGACTTCGTCCATTTTCATGTGAACTTGCTTTTCTCAGCCCTCCGCCCCTTTGAAAGAAGAATGTGCTCGCCCATAGAAATAGGGGCTGGCAGAAGCCAGCCAAAAAAGAATGGACAATAACCAAAGAGCCACGACAGATGCCGAAAAGAAGGGAAACACACAGCTAGGCATCTTGACAACTAAACACGACGGAACCACAGGAAGCTCAACACCCGCGGGTGAGCAACATCAGGTCAGAGTAGCTCCAAGCTGGAAAAGATGTAGGCAGACGTGACCTGGAAGCAGCCGCGATAGCGCGGCCCGCGCGCGAGTGGAAAGAGGATTGTCGTGTTATTGAAACACGCGAAGGCCAAAATGGCCAGGTACAAAGTCAAGCACACCCATTGACGTACATCACCCACTGCAAATTGACCGCTCAGTAATCTAGGGTCAACAATAAAAGGTCGATAATGCCTGATTACCAGATGGCAGAATCGAAGCCCAGGAAGCCCTCTAAAAGAGCTGCTTATTCTGTGATCTTAGCAGGGTTTCATTCCAGTTGGCTGGTCTTCCACAGTCTTCTGCCCCTCTCCGGGAGAGCTGCTTCTTCTCTCTCTCCCTTCATACCTCCCTGGTTACCGCTCTTCCTCTCCCACATGTCTCCCCCCCTCCCCCTCCTCCATCCCTTCATCCATTCGGCTCCTCTTGACCTTGTCCATTCCTTTTGGGCTGGCTTCTCCCAGCCACCAGTCAATTCGGCCGCGCTTTTCTCCCTTCATTCCTTTTGGGCTGGCTTCTCCCAGCCACCAGTCAATCTGGCCGCGCTTGCTCCTCCCCTCTCTTCCTATCTATCTCTACCTGTCGTGCTCTCCCGTCAGGGCGACGTCTTTCCACCGGCTAGCTACTCAGACTTGCATCTCCTGACTAGAGGTTACTGAGCGTCCTCTGGCTGATGTCTTAGTCTTAGTCCCCTCGCGCTCCGCCTCCTTCAGACCTTGTCCATTCCTTTGCTGAGGTGTGTTGAGGGGGGTGAGCGCATTGCCTCCCACGACCTACTAAGGGATACCATGTTTGGCATTGTGCGAGAGGCGGGATATCATCCGGCGATGGAGGTGTCTGGGATCATGCCAATCTCCTCAAGGCGCGGCAAGCCATACGTGCGGCGTCTGGACGTGGTCGCTACCCCGCGGGGCGGTGGGCCTCGTCTGCTCTTGGACGTGGTACTGATCGACGCATACAAGGCTGGCGCACCAACGTCAACCGTGTCTGGCTGGGCCACGTCCAGCGCGGAGCGCAAGAAGGAGCGGCACTACCATGATCATCCTCGAGGGGACCATCTTTACCCGTGTGCCATGGATATCTATGGAGGCTACGGCGTGAAATGGTCCTCCCTGATCCAGCATCTGGCCCGGCTGGTTGATGCGCGTCGTCGAAGTCGGGGGGGCAGCTTGGGCCACTCCAGCATTCCGCAGGCCTTAGTTGCATATTATAGAATGCGGCTCTCGCTTAGTTTGCAGCGCTCGCAAGCATTGGCTCTTCATCAACGTGCAGGGCGCGCTCTAAGTCAGGCCTCCGGCTTTCGTGGCGGCGCTCCAGCTCCCCAAGTTAGCTTGTCAGATTTGTTTGTGCTCACCCGTGGGTACTAATGTCATCTTAGGTACCTTAGATTAGGTCTCCGTATTATGTAGCATTGTTTAGTCTGCACTCGACTCTGCCTGAACAATGTATTGGCTTGAATTGGCCTCCCTTTCAATTCATGCGCCCCGCGCGCCTTCTCTCTCTTTGGGCTGGCTTGGGAGGCTATTGATCGGCGGTAGGGTCCGCCCGGGGCGCTGCCCGGCTTCAACGCCGCCGGGTCGCTCGCCCAGGTCTTTCGTATGCGCTTGGCGGTATCGTTCCAGCGATCCCTTGCCCACGCTGTCCACACGCAGGACGCGCTCTGGCCGCTGCCTCCGGGTCTCGGCGGAGTGCCTCCTTCCCTGCCTCGAGCTACTCGGACCTGATGTTGCTCACTCGCGGGTACTGAGCTTCACTAGTATGTTGTCGTGATTGGTAGAGTAGAGGAGTCCTTCCTCGGCCTCTCATTCTTCGGCTTTGGACAGTGTCCATTCTTTTTGGGCTGGCTTTGCCAGCCCCTCTATGGGCGAGCCTTCTTCTATCCCTTTGGGCTGGCCTTTCTTAGCCACCAGTCAATCTGAGCGCTTTCTCTCCCTCTCCCTCCCTGTGCCTCGCTCCCTGACTCTCTCACAGAGAAGTGAAGAAGTCACTTGGAAAGGTTTCGGGATTTTCGCACCTTCCGGCCCTTGTACAATCATTTGGGCTGTCCTATCACAGCCATTGCCCTACACTGAAAGAGGTGGTTTGTCTACCTCCTCTCTCTATCTCATTACCTCACTCCCTCCTGGCCCCTTTTTCTTTCTTACAAGTATATCCAATTCCGGCAACCTCGTCCAAATTTGCAGCACAGCTTGTGTAACCCTATTTCTCCAATAACCCCAGAACCGTCAGTCAATACTGGTCTGCACTTCGCCCACTTCCTTGAGCTTAGCCTACCTCACTCAAACACCTTCTAGCAAAGAAGTTATACCCATCAAATTTACAGCGCGCTCAGGCTCATGCTCTGCACCAGAAAGCTGGGCGGGCTCTAGCTGGTGGCAGAAGGGCTTCGAATTTGCCGTCTTGTTTTCAGGCATCGATCAGCGACCCTCATGTGTTGACCCGTGGTTACTGAGCAGGTCAAGTTGCAGTGGATGATGTTCGCCAATAAGATCTGCTTGCTACTGTACTTGGCCATATGACCTTCGTTTGTTTCAAATGAACGAAGATCGTCATCAATACAGCCACTCATTCGTTTTTCTACGTCCCTCCTCCCATGGCCTAATCTTGCCATGAATCTCTTCTCAAACCGAGTATGACAACAATCGCTTTTCACCTTTGGGACACTCGTGACTGTTGTGCTGCTAAGCTAGATTGGGAGTGATCGTTGAGCCCATTTTAATGTCACCTATCTTACCCCACCTCTCACCCTCCAAGACGAGCAACCTGCTATCAATGCATATGCGAGCGGACGGCGCACACAACTAACAGACTCGCTGATGGATTTCCAGCTGATCAATCATAGCGAAGAGCCTTCCATTTCTGTAGGGACATATCATGGTCAGATGCGACTGTGCTTACAAGCGCAACGCATTGTGACTTACAAAGTACGTGGACGTATTTGTATGCCATGATTGTTGATGTGTATTGCGTCTGGGCGTGCTCCAAGCACGCTTATCCCTGTGTCTACATTAAAGGTAAGCAAATCTCCAATGACGGGAGAGCTTCTAAAGTATAATTTCAAAATGGCTAGTTCGTAAACTCAAACCTTGTCACCTTTGGAAGTATTGAGCATCCCACACACTTTCACGCCCTCGTGCACAGACAAAAATAGCCACTCCTCCCCAAGCTCTGCAATGAACCCTGAATTTACCAATATACGAGTAACTGACTTGCTGGGATTGGAGAGGGCCAACTGCACTCAGACACCCACTCATTGAGATGAGCATACTGCTGATAAGCGCACACCACATGCCAGCTCGGACGATGCCAATGAAGTGATGTTCATAAGCACTGTACGAAATGCCAAATAACAATGCAGAGAATATACTGCCAAATACCTGAACGCCATTCCGTTTCAGATGAGTGTGAAGCTCTTCAAAAGAATGCACTCCAGTCGTGTCAATTTCCTGAGCTGGAGTCAAGTCCACAATGACATACTACAACCATAAACAATAGGTCAAAGTTAGGGCCATCACTCCATTGCGAGCAACACAACTTGCACTCGACAGCATGCAGAAGAGTAAGTATACTTGACTTGAAAAGCAAACCCCTGTCAGGCAACACAACTCACTTGTACAGGAGCGCCCTTCCTCATAGCCTGTTCGACTAATTGCTGAATCCTCTCACGAAGGTATTGGGCATTTGCGAAGTAGATTGTAGCGTCAATACGGATAGCCAATATGCCAGGGGCAAGGGTTGCTTCAGGGTACTGATTGATGCTTCTATAGATCGTTGTGCCAGGTATTCTCCCCAAGATGGCAGTGTGTGGCCTTGTCACCTGATTGTACACCAGGGTACGGACAAATCTGTGAGATAGTGCTTTCTGCTACTTTGAAGGCAGACACCAGAACTAAGTTGTAGGACAAAGCTCGTTGGTCATCTCCATGAGAGGTTCCACCAATCACTCGTTTCTTACTTAATGAGGACACTAAAGGATGACAGCTGAGCAGTCCAGTTGAGGCACTAGCATTTGTCAAGGATGAAGTGATGATGGCTGTGGCATAACAATGACTACCTGCACCAAGACCGTGATGACAGAGATAGAAACTGCAATCAGCAGGCCAATCTCTACAGAGATGAAGACAACCCCAAAAAAGGCTCCAAGAAGGACCACAAAGTCCAGCTTGTGGGTTTTCCAAATCAAGTAGGCTCCCTTGATGTCAATCTGCGCAAGGAAGAACGAGTCATAGATTTTAGCAAGCCCTCTCTGAACAATTGAGTAAGGTTGCGACATCAATTGAGCATATCAATCATTGAAAAAATGTGACTCGAAATTTGTTGCCAAGAGTGCCCGGTCATTACCAAACCAATGACTGCTGAGATGATGATGGCAGAAATGACAGCCTGCATCAGAGAAATTGAAATGTAAAAGTTAATATTGCTCTTGTGGACCACTGCCCTGCTGATGCTCTTATTGCTCTCATGCACAGCTCCTGCAGAAGTTTACCTAGTGTACTTGCTCCTCGGCACTTATTGGACAGTCTTGTACAACCAAGCTCTTGACTAAACGCAGATGCAGGACACAGCTAAGCGAGCCCGCAAGCTTCACAACGGACGGGAATGCCATTCATTAGCAAGCTACACATAATCTCTTGGTTAAGTTGGCGTCCATCCATCCAACCCCTACTGTGCTTACATTTGGTAGGTACTTGAAGAGTGTTGTCAAGCATGTAAGTGTCAAAAGCAAGACCAGTGACATGAGGATATTAGTGACGGAGCTATTCCCTCCAGCTGCAAAGTTGACCGCAGATCGAGAGAAGGAACCTGCAAGCCATTGCAACATTGTATAATCACCAACATGTGATCGTCTTGCAAATATGCTTCAGCCCAATGGCACAAATTGGATGATATGGTGGCACTGAAGCATGACACACGTATGTGCTTCGTACCAGTGGACACATAGCACGACGTCAGAGAGCCAACGATGTTCATTGTTCCCAGGGCTAACATCTGCACAGGATAATGCACAGCTCTCAATGTAAGAATGAAGAGTTCGGACAGAGACAGTCCAAACTCAATATGACTACAGCAGGCCAGACTGGTTATTGATGAGCATGCATACTCTTACTTACTAACCTCTTGGTTGCCACTGATATGGTAGCCTTTAAGTGCAGCAAAGGTCCTGGCAATAGCTGTGGCTTCCTGCAAAAGTCAGAGAACAACAACCATGGCACGAGTTGCTACTCAGAGGAAGCTCAACTTGTCTGATATCTATTGGCATCTGGCAGGAAAAGTGACCTGAGCTTCACATCTGCAGCAATATATGTATTTTGTTGTAGCATTCTACTAGAGCAGAATAAGAGCTTCGATTAAGCTACAGCAGCATGACGCTCATGCGTAAGGTGTGCGCTTTGACTTACACAGAGAGCAATGAGCCCTGCTACAATGCCAATCTTTATGCCCTTGGTTAGGATGGGATCGCTGAACTTGATATTGTGTATTGAGGAAGGGTTGACCCCTCGTTTGATGTGACCAACAATCTGGGAGAGGCAGTATTATGATAATCAGTATACACTAGATTTATAGCTACTAGGTGCTGGCAAAGCTTCAGTAGCAGTACGAGTATCAAGAGTCATGCCTCTCATAACAATCTCAAGGTCAAGATTGTGAGGAGCATGCATCCCACAGAGAGTTCTTCGGGAGTGTGTGTTCATGTCACTTACAGCTACACCGTGCTTGTCTGCCCGTGTGCCGTAAACACATGCCGTCGCAATAATGACGGATGTCAATGGCCCCAAAGCATTCCAAAAAAAGAAGAACCTCGATTTTGTCACCTTTGACTACAATATACCAAGCATTTGCATCAGTCAGTAGACGTGTGGCCAGCCTGTGTGCAAGGCTGCAAGGCCGAAGCAAAATATAGGAATGACAAAATGAAGCATCTGCCCAGTCAGTAAAACACAGTAAAACATTACTAGTTAGACTGAAAATTGCAAATGAATTTCTTTGATGTATATCCCAACATGCAAGGCTTACCAATATTCTCAAGGTAATCAAGTATATCAAGAAAGAAATGCCTATCAAGAATGTGCGCCAATTAAACTGCCAGCAGTCAAAAGCAGAAATCATCAATGGAGCATCGAGTGCTAACCACAGCCAGACGTATCTTCAAAGATCAGATCAGGTCGTCATAGTCATCTTAATGCAACTGAGCGTGCACATCATGACCATAAATGCCAGATGAAGAGGTGAAGTAGAAAATGCAGAAGGTAACAGATAAGTGCCCTTGATACCACTGGTGGCAACATTCTACGCAGCACTAGGGGAAAGCTCTGTGCAAGTACCGCATCAGTGTTGTCAAAAACGGACTGAAGAACTGACACAATGTTGGTCTTGTTGGTAAAAGACCCCTTCTTTGTGTAGCCCAGCAACCCCTTCAGCTGCTGAAGGCCAATGGTGATAGCAGCCCCAGCCATGAAGCCCACCACTGCAGCGTGGCTCAGGAAGTCAATGACAAAGCCCAACCTGCAGCAGATTGGTAAACGAGGACCTGTGAGGGGCGCCAAATTGTCAAAGCAGGTTTGCAGGTCCTTCCAAGCCTCTAGATTATTCTGTGCAGACGAGTGTGAGGACATTCCCTTTCTGCAATGACTGCTACTACCACTCCAAGAAAAAGACTACCACTTCAAGAGAGAGTTCAGGTTGAGAGTTTAGGCCAAGGGGCTGCCACTGGAAGGACCTGAAGATGGCCATGGCAGCCTGGATAACACCAGCAAAGAAGGTGGACGTGATTGCCAGGTCATAGTAGAGGCCTGTGAGCGACGTGTCTGTGTAGTCGTACTCATTGTTCAACAGCGTCCCCAGCAAGAGAGACACGACGGCCACAGGACCGATAGCAATGTGCCGTGATGACCCCATGGCGGCATATATCAAAGGAGTGGTGAACGATGAATCTGCACAGAGCAGGAGGCAGGCACAAGGCTTCAAATGAGGGGGGAAGCGGGCTGGCGAGGCCGGCGGGCGATGACAGGCCCATAGCTGCACATGCTGGCTGAACAAAGAGGTGGGAGCAATGTCAAGGGGGACACATTGCACAATGTTTGTCAATACAGCATATACTGCCAACGACCTGGGAACTTGCTCGTGCAATGCTAGACAGTATGTTTCACAGCAATGCAAGGGAAGGGCCTTAACCAGAGTCCCATATACGTCACTAGGCAGTATGCAAGTGCAACCAGGCATGCTGGCACTGCAGCCAGAAACAATACTCAGTGCACAATGAGGTGGGACTCAGGGGCTTACAGAGGCCGTTCACAGGCGGTAGATGAGCGAGTTTGGCATAGCCCAGGTCCTGCATGCAGAGCGGCCATCATAGAGGTCAGACGCGCGCGCGCCAGCCTTACTAGGCAGTGCTCCACTCGGCAGTACTGCGGCCTCGGCTGGCAACAGGAGGGCTGGCAGGCGCGCGGCACGAAGCACGGGCAAGCGGAGAAGGCGGGGGCTCGCCTGAGGCACAGCGAGCGAGGAGATGGTGAGGCCGGCGACAATGTCGCCGAAGAGGTACTGCTTGTAGTCGTACGCGGGGAGCCATCTGAGGATGGGGAACACGCTGGCCAGGAACACAAACAGCTGGTGCCCGAAGCTCTTGCCCCGGTACTCCTCCAGAAGGTCGTCCTCTGCAGCGCAAGCAGGCACGCATGGCATCAGCCCACGGGGCTGGCAGCGGCGGCGGCGGCCGCGGCGGAGGCGCGTCCTGCGCCGGCAGTCACCACGACCTAGCTGCGGCACCGCCAGAGGCGCTGGCGGCGGCAGGGGCGGCTCACCGGGAACGAGGAGGGCCTTGAGCGGGGCGACGGCGTCGGCGAACTCGTCGGCGATGCCCGAGGATCGCGGCAGGTGGACGCGGTGCACGTCGTCGCCCTCGGGCTCGTAGTCCCTGGCGCCCGCCTTGGCGCCCGGCCCGCCGCTCTCGGCGGCGGCGGCCATGGCGGCGGCG
>WELB01000276.1:43794-55322 GCA_009602725.1 Spirogloea muscicola | reverse complement strand
CGCCGCCTTGGCCCGGCCGGCGTGGCTTCTGGCGCAGCCGAGCGCTGAGCGGAGGGCCTTGGCGGCGGGCCTGCTCAGCCGGCGCGGGCCTTGGCCACAGCGACGGCCTGCCCGGCCTGCGCAGGCGTCGGGGGCCGCTGGCTCAGAGGCCTTTCCCGCAGCGGGAAGCAGCACCACCCTCCCGCAGCGCCTCGAGCACTTCCGCGGCGCCTTCTGGAAGTTTGTGCGGCCGCACACCATCCGCGGCACCCTCCTCGGGACGACGTGAGTGCCCCCAATGACGTTGTAACAGGCGATCGCAGATGTCATGGCGTGACGAGTGCTGGCTTGCTCGCATCCAGCGCGCGCCTGCTCGAGGCTTGCTCCGCACGTCGCTGTCCTTGACCTCAGATCCTGGCCACAAGAGCATGTTCAATGTACTTGTCGAAGCCACGTCCCCGTTGCATGAGCCCAGGCAGAGCTGTCGTCCCCAAAGCCTCCGAGCCTCCAAGCGTTGCATGCTCCATCCAAGGGCCCTGCTGCGCTGGCAACCTTGTCTAGCGTTGGCTGTCTCGGTCGATGCTCACAGCTCTCTCTGCACCAGCAAGTTGGGTGGTGTAGCGTGTCAGCATCAGTCGGCCGTGATCAATGCAAGGGCTGACAAGCGAGCCTCCCCGTCGCGTGTGTGTGTCTCTTGTTGTGACCTCTCTTGAAGCCCTTCCACCGGGTTCTCCCCTCATTTCCTGGTCCGAGTGATTGCTAGCATAGTTTAAGTCTCAGGCCTTCCTTTCTAGCTCAAGATTCCCCTCTATGTGGGTATGCCAGCAGCGCAGTTGCCACTCACACGCAGCAGTGGTGGAGTGTGCCCAGGGCTGTGGTTACGCGAGCTCTGATTGAGAACTCGTACGCTGTTGACTGGGTGCTGCTGCCTCGTGCCCTGCGGGGCCTCCTTGCCCTCCTCTGTGGCAATGGCTACATTGTTGGTATCAATCAGGTCTACGATGCCGACATCGACAGGTGGGCAGCTCAAGGGGATTGTCCTTGTGATGTTGTGGAGTATGGTTGCACCTCACCATGCATCAAGCACTGAAGGGGTCAGATAGGGGCTAATCAGATATGACTCTGGACTATTATATCTCACACATGGTCCGCATCTCTGATACCCCCCCTCACTTTTTGGGTGTCAAGAGATTAGACAGGACAATATTATCTCCTTCAATGGTGCACGTTAACCACCATAGCATAAGCTGAAGAAGGAATCAATAATGGGGCGGCCTCTGGGCCTGGACTGAGATCAAGCTGCTGTTGGTGGCTGCAGGGTAAACAAGCCATATCTTCCGGTTGCTGCTGGCGAGCTCTCAGTACCTGCTGCATGGTTCCTGTGCACACTGCTGGCAGCTGTGGGCATGGGAATAGTCGTCACCCACTTTGGAAAGCTCATCACATCGCTCTATGCCTTGGGCCTCTTCCTTGGGACAATCTACTCAGTTCCACCCTTCCGCCTCAAGCAATATGCTCTACCAGCATTCCTCATCATCGCCACGGTATGTCTCCCAGTGACCTGATGCGGCGCATGTTGTGCTACATGCCAGTGACACTAGATTGCTTGAGCAGATACTACAGGTCCTGTCTTTTGTGGTCGGCTTTGGCCACGCATCGAGGTTCTGGTCATAGCATAAGGGAATATAACTTTCAAGACAGCCAATTGCCCAAGGCATGATATTGTGCCTGAGAGTTATTGTCGTGTGGCAGCTTCTTAAGTTGGGTTGTACTTATTTCTCTTTGTTGCATCAGTGCAACATGTAGACAAACATTTCAGATAGGTGGGTGCTCTTCCAGTCGCAGAGGAGCTCAGACTGACTTCCTTCGCAAGCAGAGTAGTACTAGAGAACACCTCAGTGATGTTTGCAAAATATGATGCAACTGTGGCCAGGTGCGAGGCGTCTTACTTAACTTTGGTGTATACTACGCCACCAGGGCAGCTCTCCATTTGCCATTCACATGGAGGTCTGTGGTGCTGGGCCAGTGCCTCGAATCACTTATTTTCCGGCCACATGCGTGAACGGTCTTTTGGTTTGTTGGCTGCAAGGACATTTGAGAAGATGTTTGACATGTGACGTTCTTATCCAGCGCCAGGTTTTACATTTTTGCTGCAGTCAAAGTGCTATGCCAATTAATGTGAGGAAATTATGCTGAATCTGATGTCGTACTGTGGCCCTCAGTCCCACAAGCCTAATTGTCAGGGATGGCTGCTTCTGTGCCAGTCCCTCAATTGTCTTCATCACCATCTTCGTGACAGTATTCGCGACTGTGATTGCCATCACCAAGGACCTGCCTGATGTGGAGGGTGACAGGAAGTGAGCAACCAACACTCTGCGGACACTTCATGTTTTGTGTCATCTGCATGCATCTGAAGGACAGCACTTGTTCGCTGTACTGGCCAAAGTTCTGATGTATGATAGTAACATTGCTCAGTAGCTCTGCACTTGTCCTGTTGAAGCAAACATGTATCCATGACCAGCATGATGAGCATTGAGGGTACCAATCCTTACAAGTCTGTGAGTGCAGGGCATATTTATCTCAACATATATTTTGCGGAGCGAGGTGGTTGAAGTCTGTTTCTTGATGCCCCTGCAGATTCAAGATTGAGACGTTTGCTGCAAAGCTTGGGGTGCGGAGGATTGCCTTCCTGGGTTCTGGCATGCTTTTGGCAAACTATTTCGGCGCCATCATGGCTGCAGCTCTTCTGCCGCATGTATAGCACTCCTGTCATTTCACCTGATTCGCATGTCTAAGTGATACATGCGAAGTGCTTTTAATCTTGAAGCTTGAGATTTAAGCATTGTGGATACTCATATTACCCTTTAAGTGCACATAAGTTTTGGCTCCCATAATTTTGACACTGGCTATACAGACTCCATGCATGTTTGGAGGTCATTCTAGCAACTGCCCAGTAGGCTTTACTTCTTCTCGTACTCCTTCGGCAGTTGCTCTCATAACTCATGCTTAGGTAGTGAGGCCCACTCTGCTGCGGCTGATGCACTTGACTCTCAATCAGGCCTTCAACCGCGTGATCATGATGGGAGGTCATCTACTATTAGCAGCAGGCATTACGTACCAGGTGTGCACCACTGGACTTTGTTAGCTCACATCTCTGGCATGACGTTGCCGACTTGATCTATTGTTGTGGAAGCTTGCTTTGAGGCAAACGCACTAAGTACACAATGGTAAATGGTTGTAGTCCACCCAAGTCTGTCCTTAGCTCTCACAGACTGTCCTAGACCTGCCATCAGCCAAGATCATGCGGTCTTTCTGTCTGAGCTGCACATTAATGAGCTGATTTTGTCTCCGCAGACGTGGCTTCTAGATGCCAGTAAGTACACAAAGGTACGTACATTCTGTCCACTACACCTGCCTGACTTGAAGCCTGCATGTGAGGTATGCTAAGGGCAAACGCGGTTGGAAAGACGGAGAGCACACCCCATAGAAGCACATTCACTTGTGGGGGCCACATGAAGCCATCTGCAGGTCCTTGCAGCCTCAAATGTCCATCCTTATCTGCAGGAGGCAATCGGGGCATATTATCGTTTTATCTGGTATTTGTTCTACCTCGAGTATGGCCTACTTCCTTTTATCTAGGTCTGCTCACCTGCACAATAGAGCACAGCAGATGAGGTTCTTTCCCACTCCTACAATGTTTTTGGTAGAGCAAGTTGAAGTACAGGTATCTTGCTGTGCATTGAGATATTATAGTTTTATTCGTCAGGGCCCTTGCCACATTTTGGTTCATGAGCTGAGAGGACCAGTATGAATTGAAGATTAATCAATGTTCTATGACATCCCAGCATCTTTCTCCAAGGCAGCCTCTTGCTAAATATCCCCGACAGAGTTTCTTGTGAAGGGCAACAATCTTGTCAAAATGACTGGTGATCTTTATAATGAATGGGTGCCCCATCGTGAACAATATCTTCCACTTTCTAGGTCGCTATGTGCAATGTCCTTGCAATCATGTGGAGCGGCAGCACTGACAAATACCTGCAAGCTTTGCACCATAAGGCAAATGATTCTGGCACACTGGTGTGACCCTCAAGCCACCACTGATACAAGAAGTCAAGACAGCAGCAGCACAAATTTGCTGGTGCGCAAGTGAGGCTTATAAGCAGGCATGACTGCCTGTCACACAAATGTAGCAGGCTTTGGCCTGAAATGAAGGAGACTTGAAGCTTGGAAGCTGGCTTTGAAGCAAGGCTGTCCACCAAGGTCTTCTGCACAAGTGAAGGGCATGTAAAGCAGCGACCTCTCCTGTTTAGGAAGACCCATAATGTACAAGTCGTTCACGAATCCAAAGTGCAATCAGCTGCAGGATAGTGCTCCGACTTAAGACCTCCTGGAGGACATCCAAGCGAACGCAGATTTCCCCTCAGCCACGGCAAAGTACGACTGCGATTACGGAATTTACGGCGCCCTTGACTAAATTCTCTGACTGAGCCAGAGGAGGACGGGCTCGGAAAGGAAGCGAGTCTCACGCCCACGCCCGACTTGCTTCTAAGCAAGGGCGCAGGCCATCTGGGCTAGCAAATGGTGCCTATCCAAGACTTGAAGCGCGTCAGAAACGACTGGATCACCCCCTCGGGCATCGCATCAAACTCCTGTAACTGCACCTTCCCATCGTCCCCAGGCTCTACCACCGTATGCACCTGCACAACCCAGAACAAGCCCTGTCAGCGAGCCAAGCAAGAGCCTAACCCTAACAGCAAGAGCCTAACCCTGACCCTAGCAAACCCAAAATACACAGTCTTCAGCCTTATTATGTCAGAGACGTGCAGAGTAAGTTGTTAGCAATTGAGCAATAGCAGCAAAGGGCTCACAATCAACAACCAAATGCGAGCAGAACAAATACCTGGACAAAAATCGGCCGCGGCCGCTTCTTGGCAATGACAAGTCGACGTAGATCCACAAATTCGTGTCCTAACCTGCACAGCTGCACAAGATTCACAAGACAAGTTTCGGACATGAGCTCATAAGCCCAGAGCGTTAGTGCTGAATGCTGCACGACAGAGACACAGTCAGGGTTACTCGAGTGACTGCAGTATAATGACATTAAGGAACAATGTTCCTATATTTATTGATTTGACCCTTGCAAGCTACTGATTTTCAGCAGAATGAAACTCGTAGGAGCCCAGGAAGTTGCTCACTATGCCATAGAGCTGCTGACTGGCCTCATAGTCCGCTGTGGCTTTGTACACCTGAAGCTTAGTCAGTAACTCTGAAATAGCAGGTACACCGACGGAGCGGATCTTGTCTCTCTCAAGCCGAACCTGGGCGTCATTCTCCCGAAGACGTCTGATCTCAAGAAACGGCCGAAACTTCTCTCCTTGCAGGTCTTGGTTCTTTGTAGCATCAGCGGCTGAGGCAGCTAACAATACTTGCAGGATTGCAAAGCGGGCCTGATTGGTCATAAGTAGATAGAAAACGTCTCAGAACCATGGTTATATGCTCACAGCCAGTGCCATGATATTCAAGCTGCAACCCAGGATGCTGAACTTGAAACTCATCAGCTGTTATTGGTCTTACATACAGCCTTCCCCACTTAGGCATAAGAACTAGACATTCTGCTGGCTAAAAATATCAAGCGCAAGATGAGCTAGACATTCGTTGGCTTGCATGAGGACGACAAATGAAAGGCAGAGGCGCAGACCTGCATATGGGCTTGTCTCCAACTCTTGGTATCAAGTGAATAGAACTCCGTAGCTAGTAGGCCTGCTCTTACCATGAGCAGCCAATTCACATACATGATGTCCTCGCCCCTGCTGCCAGGGTGTCCAAAGATTTCCAACACCTGCACAGCTTTGCTGATGAATTTTTAATTGTCTTCAAGGACAAGCTGACTGGAGGCCTGATCCATGACAGACACTTCATGTGTGCAGCTTTATAGGAGAAGGGTTACTCGAGAGTGATATTGAAACCCGCACTAGCTTCTAGCCACCAGGATAAGCCACCACAGTTGAGCTTGAAGACGAAAGGACTGCCTGTCATCAGTCTCAGATTGCGGTACCAACATGAAGCTTGCAAGACATCACTCAGATACTTAAACCCTGTGATGATGGTCTTGCATAAAGCAGAGGCACATGAAGGGCACCTCAGCCGAGAATGGAAGGCTTGCATGGAGATGCATGCACTCACTGTGGGCTCTGTACTGAGGAAGATGCCTACAGACTCCGCTCGACATTCCTCAAATGAAGAGCCGATTGATCCAAAAACAGAATCCCAGCTCTGACCGGGGCCGTAGCATCTTGTCACGGGCTCTCCTCCATAGGGGTGCTTCAACTGAGCGGGTGTGCATGAGGTCATAATATCAGTCTATTACAGTTTAAAAGTAATCACCCAGTGCCACATTCTGCTCTTGTAAACATGTGACACGACGCGAATATGTCTTAATAGCGCCAGCAAGCATACAATTTGCATCAAAGATGACATGAAGGAGTATAGTGTAGAGTGTAGTAGTTAGGCACACATATGCAATGGTGCATCTGAACCAGGAAAATGTCTGATGAATGGTCTAACCTGTCCATGAGGGAAGTTGTATGAGCCATCCTTGGCCTGCATGAAGAGCTTGCCAGACCCATGCCCCAAGAGCTCATGGCAACCCACTTGGACCTCGAATGCTTGAGCCTTGAGTGACTTGAATAGCAACTGGTCCTCTTCGCAGATGAATGTGATGTGCTCATCACCCTCCTGGGTCGAGAGCACGTTGCCCAGCGACACATTCTTGAAACCTGACGTCTGCGTCTCTCAAGATAACAACAAATGTCAGGAAGAGCACGTTGTGCCCAGCAGCTCGTGAGGCTTTCAAACTTTGAAGTGCAGCCTCAGCTTACGAGGAGACAGGTGTGACACAATGGTAACAAACGAGCAGCTGGGTGACCTGCCGAATGTCGTCGTAGTTGGGAATGTTGATTCCTGCAGGAATGCCACTTGAGGCATAGCTAACTACCTGCAGGTAGAAGGTATGCACATAATGCGACATGCAAAAGTACGGCACAATCAGACTTCCTTGCTGACTGGATTGCCACCTCAAGCATGGTCCATATGCTTGCAGGTAGCAATCAAGCATACATGTGTCATGTGAGTATGCTAAAGAGTCCAACTTGTCATTGGCGACCTTAATAATTAGCACTAGCACTAAAGTATCTGAAATTAAGCTTCTCTGCAAGAGGCACAAGAGACTGGAATGTAAGAACTGACATCAAGCGATGTAAAGTCTGGTTGCAGGAAGTGGTCCTTCTCGAATTCTCGAGGCCAGGGGAGTGTTGGAAGCAGTGCTTCGGCCGACTGGACCAAGGCTGCAAACTTGGCTGTCTGTGTCTGCACAGTCAGGAGAAAGCAGAGAATTAAAAGCACGCTGTGCTGGACACGAGCTTGCATGCAGCAGGCAATAAGCCAGACGGCACAGAGCTTCGTAGTGCTAGGGGAAGGAGGACCCAATTAAACACAATGCATAAATCATCCCCTGGCTTTGAAAAAATGGACACAGAAGAGGTGCTTTACCTTGTTAACAACAGCAACAAACCCTTCAAACTCAGCACGACTGCCAAGCGGATCGCGATAAGTCTCTATGAACCTGAATGTAAAGAGCTAAGTCCCGTCAGCTATTAGTGTTGCTGGGGCATGAGCTTGTGTTGAGCAATGTAAGACAGTAAAGTAGAAACAATTGCCCCTAATCAAATAGACACTCAGCCAGCACAATGACGAGTCAATTGAGCATATAAGCCGGTATAGTTCCGGATTGGCTAAGCATTCAGCACTTGAATTGCAGAGGCAATGCATGATGCCTAAGGAGGCTTGCCATGTGCAAGCATCTGACTAACTCAGGCATGCATGAAAGCAATGGAGACATCTGCAAGCTTGCACTTCTTCAAGTCTGCGATGCCTGGCACACCCAGAAACGGACACTTACCCAATGTTTGTTTCCACCACTGGGGACCTGTCTTGTATCCACAGTCGTTGCGAGTCCTTGTGTGCATCCACTGACCCTGTTCTAAAGTGTTCCATGTAGCTGCAGAGGAACAAGAAGAGGAGAATGTCAGCACTGTTGCTCTTCGTTACGATCACAGTCTCATGGTCATCCATAGGTCTGGTGAAAGAGCTCTCGACTGCGACAACCAAGTAGTCATTTCATGACCATAATGACATTCAATGTGCACCATCCTGTAACTTCTCCCGGAACAACGTGAATACTCATAGTCATTGCATCCCAGGGAAAAGGGCTGGATGTCAATCCAAACATACCTGCACCACTGACTATCGAACTCAAATCTAAGAAGTAGCAATCATGACAGAAAAGAAGCCGGCTTACCACTCTATCATTTGTTGTTGCAAGTCATTTGCTGTGTACTTGGAACAGTCCTTCAAGTGCTCGACTACTTTGATGAGTTCCTCCTTGTGGTCACCCCATGTCAATGTAATGACGCAATCCTGCAGCAGAACACGAGCATGAAATGCAACGCAACACAGAATTGCAGTAAACAACGGACAAACCCAGGTTCTGATTGACGCTGGGTCCAATAAAGGTGCATAGGAGATGATTCAGCAGGCTAATGCTGAGTCACTGTCGCTGTAATTCCATACTGAGTGATTATAGCAAGTCAATTCCAGGACAGCAACCCGAAGTATATCAGAAAAGTGGTCTGGTTGTGATATGATCCTATACTTGTGCCTTCATGAGGTGCCCAGTAAAAGTGCGTATGTAAGTCAGAATGTGCTACATCCCGTGCCAAGCATCCTCCAGACTGAGGGCTGTGTAATAGAGGAACATCAACTCATCTGAATTTGAACACAAAACCAAAGCTTGGGCCTCCAGCAAATACTTCCATCTGTGCTTGTGCACTTGCTGCCATGACTACCTTGTACTCGTGAGTTGCTGATGGCCTTGTCTCCGCAGACGCGATTCGCAGCTCATAGGAGCATCCTGCCGTTGGGGAGCCACTCTTCTTGAGATTGTCGGCGGAGGATGGACCGCTCAGCTTCCATAGCCTCGTGTTCCAAGCCTCCACCCCTTTTGATTGCATCCACTCCTGTTCCACAATAAGCACACGCAGCTAGAGAGTGACATAGACAGAAGCTGCATGGACGTGTGCGATCTCCAGTCCAATATCCACCATGAGCAATGACAGCTACAGACAAGAAAATCTGCAAGCGCACCAAGTTGACAGCAATGATCAATAGCAGCCTCCACTAAACTGCTGGGGAGTTGATGTTGCTCTGGCTTGTGACTTGCACCTGGACTACGCTGATCTCCTCGCGGGTCATCTCCCCTCCATAGTAGTTCGAAACACCATCAGGAAACAGACCCAGCTCACGATCACCTGCAAGATGCATGCAGCGTTTAGGCGCATTGCTTCATGTTGCGAATACAACTTGCACGAGAGTAGCAACTGCTGGCTATTGATAGAGCAAAATCATGCAGCCTGACTTGTGCAAACAGCCGACACAATTGTGTATGCAGGAATAAGCAGACGTCAGATTGACACTGCAAGCCATGACATGGGTGCTTGGTCGAAGCTGCTTCTGTGCCAAAGGAAGTCGGACACGACAATGACACAGGCTGCCTATCTCTGATTCTAAGCAACAGGAAGAGATGTGGGTGAACAGTACATGGTCTCAGCAGACGTTAGATTGACACTGCAAGCCATGACATGGGTGCTTGGTCGAAGCTGCTTCTGTGCCAAAGGAAGTCGGACGCGACAATGACACAGGCTGCCTATCTCTGATTCTAAGCAACAGGAAGAGATGTGGGTGAACAATACATGGTCTCAACGCATACAATCCTCTGCTGACTGCCTGCCATAATTTCCTCA
Organism: Spirogloea muscicola; assembly: GCA_009602725.1. Lineage (NCBI taxonomy): Eukaryota > Viridiplantae > Streptophyta > Zygnematophyceae > Spirogloeales > Spirogloeaceae > Spirogloea > Spirogloea muscicola. The sequence continues at coordinate 45,486 of WELB01000276.1, read as the reverse complement.
ACTTCTCCTTCTTGACTTCCTGCAGGTAATGTCAATTGGCAGGTCAGACAAGCAGGTTCCAGAGTCCTCACAACCCGTCACCAGCTGTGCTGAAAGCACCTGAAGCTGAGTATGTGGACAGCACATTCCCTTCAAAATGAGACCCACGCATGTGGCAGCCGAGGAAGGATGGATGAGGAGCTGCTGCAAAGGAAGGAGGTGTTCGGCAATGGCATATTGGCAGGTCCTAGTGCAGGGAACGGCACTGCGGATGCATGGCGTGTTGGCAGAGAGATAGCCAATGTGACCTCCAGATCAGACGCCTCGATGATCTTGCCCAGCTGCTTCATGGGGAGACCTGGAATCATCTTGCTGTCGCCAAAGCTCAGGTAATTGCCTGCAGGTCAGGTGATAATCAGACGATGAAGTAAATTAGTGTGCAAATCTAGTGAATGGCCGTGATAGCTTCACTGGGCACGACCACAGATATGCAGAGGGGGACAGCAAGCGAGGAGGAGACCGAAGACATCTTGACGCAGTGGTCACAGAAGTGGATGGACAGGAAGACGACATGGCTACTCATCGCAGAGTCCGTTAGATAGCTAGATCCTGCACCTCGTATAACACGGAGCCTATCGAGCGCCCAGGCAAGTCCAAATCGAAAGGAAAGCATATAACTGTTGGGTCTGCCTCAGAGTCTTGCTGAGTGAGGGAGGTCTTACCCATGTTGGAAAGAAAGCAGGAAGCATACGTCAGAAAGTAGCGCCACTGACGGTCGGTCACCCCGTTCTCCAGGCTGGCCGCCTTCAGCTGGCTAATCGGCTGGCCCGAGAAGAGCAGCAGCAGCAGCTTGAAGATGCCCGGGCTTTCCTGCGCACTCGGAGGGCCGACGGACGGCATGGATGAGCAGATGACCAACCTCTGCTTCCATCTGCCACTGTCGCAGAGACGTCCCATGCCGGCAAGTGCATGCATTGACTCCCCGTGGCATGGCCACTGACGGCGTGCTACGAGTGGGCCTGCAGGTTGCGCTACGACAGCAGAGCAAGGCGACTCGGGAGAGGGCCCTCGGAGACAGAGGCCGCCCAGGCAAGTCGGTTCCGGAGAATGCAGATCTTCATCTGACGAGGCTGACAATCTCGCAACCGCTCCTAACGAAGCCGACGCGACGAGGCTTGGTATCTCGAAATCAGCTTCTAACAAGCCGACGCGCCTGCCTGCACCCAGCTGCGCTGTGACGACTTGCGAGAACTAGGATGCCGTCAGGCCCCGAGGAAGGAAGGAGAGCACGGGCGCCCATGCATCAGTGGACGTGAAGCATTTGTGGTAGGTGAAGCTGAAGCTGACCGGTGAGAGCTGCTTGGGGCAGATGAGGGCGCCGGCCCAGGCGGCCATGGAGAAGTGGTGCGCGTAGCGCTTCTCCTGCTCCGTCAGGCCGCCCCACGCGGCGCTGCAGTCCAGCTTGCAGACGGGAAGGTCCAGCAGGACGACGTGCACGCGGCGCAGCGAGTAGTCCTCGGCGTAGTCGTCCAGCGCCGCCGTCGCCACCGCCTCGTCGGTGGAGCCCTTGGAGAAGGGCTCGTCGCCGGACCCGTCCTCCGTCGTGCGCGACCGCTTGGCCAGCTGCGGCTCGTCCGCCAGGTCCAGGCCGGCGCCGCCGCGGCTGCGCCCGGGCTCCGGCCCGGGCCCGAGCCCGGAGCCCCCCGGCATGCT
>WELB01000276.1:23152-37263 GCA_009602725.1 Spirogloea muscicola | reverse complement strand
CGGCGGCGGCCGGCGGGCGGAGGACGAGGCCTGGCGGCGGCTGCTGCGCAGCGTGGGCGCGGGCGGCAGCTGGCCCGCGGAGGACGGCGAGGGCGTCTTCGCCGTCGCCTCCACCGTCTGCTCCGTGGCCGAGGCCAAGGACGCCAGCGTCCAGGTGGGTGCCGCCATCGCAGCAACGACCAGCCATGGCTCTCGATTGCTGCCGAGACGCTTCCTGGCCCAGTCTGAGCGTGGCGTCAGGTGGCACTTACACTTGAATATTACAATTAAGGTGTTACAATAGCTCCTTCTTCTACTTATACCGCAGACGAGGCACCAAAGGGAGAGTCTGGTGTGTTCTTAGTCCGTAACGGAACAATCGTCCTTACCGATGTAGAATTTGTGCTCCTGGTCTTGCTCACTCAAGGGGATTCGATTTTGATGGCTAAGCACCACATGTTAGCAGACATAGTTACATTTGTTGGAACTCAGGAGATTGTGTTTGGAGAAGTTGACAGTAAGTAACATACAATCTCTCGTAAGTCCTTCATTGAGGGGCGATCTTATCTATGCCCACAGGCATTGAGCAGGCCGTCAAACCCTGGTAAGACCTCGTGGACTTGATGCATGCCCCGGTGGTCCTGCGGTGCTCCCTCCAGATTAACGTGCTGCGCACTGGCGGCGGCGCCGCCGAGGCCACAGTGCACTACAGAACCGTGGACGGACGCGGCGCAAGGTACTCGGCAGGCACCTCACTGTGCCCATTTCGGCGCTGCGTGGCAGCTCATGGCTAGGAGCCTGCCTTGACATGCAGCTGCCTGCCACGACTTGCCGTTGCTGCCGCCGCGAGCGCAGGGCCGGACAGGACTACTTTGCAGCGGCTGGGAAGCTGCACTTTGAGCACGGCGAGTACAGCAAGAGCATCACGGTGCAGATTGCCGAGGGCAAAGGCTACCAGGGCCGCAGGTCTGCTGCCACCCTGCACCACGCTAAGGCTTGCGCCCTACGACCGATGCCATCAGCTCATCTCTATGCATTCAGTGCAGCTGACAGTCATCTCCCTGATGCTTATGTCCATCTGTCCCAGTCTATTCAGCTGATGCAGCTGACTGCAGCAACTGCAGCTGATCAGAGGAGAACCATTGAAGGTTGAATGAAGACAATTTGGGGTTGACCCGGGTGGATTTGGGGTTGACCCACTGGATTTGGATATTGGATCGTAGTTTAGATTGTGCAGATTGTACAGTCTATGCTGGCTGACAACAGCAGATCCAGCTTCTACAAAGCCCGTTGCAGCTTACGATAAGCTTGAGACGGCGTCGCTTGGTCCCCGCGGTTGCATGGTGGGAGGTCAAGAGCTGATGGTTTAGGGTTCAAGGCTCAAGGTTATGAGGCTCAAAGAAATGGGATTTCAAGGTTTTGGCTCAGGATAGGATTACGTCTTTAGCATTTCTAATTCTAAGCCGAAGTTGCAGAGCAAACAGTAGTCTCTAGGGTGTGGGATCACTCACTGACAAATTAGGAATCACGGGCTTGCAAACGTTCTCAAACGTTGTGCGAGAGTACTTAGCTGCACGCTTCGTCTGACTTTGCCGCCGCAGGACCTTCAGCGTGCTGCTGACTGCGGTGGACAATGGCGTGCTTGGCGAGCACTGCCGCACCTTGGTCACAATCCTGGAGACAGACCAGCGGTTCCTGGCACGCCTCCTCAACTCCATGGGCTTTGGAATCATCCTCACACTTGCCACACTCTTCACGCTCTTCGGCTCGGACATTGCACTTCTCAAGCTCTCAAAGAACTGGGACCCCGTGCTGAGGTCCACGTTCTGAACGCCTTATATGCAGACATACTTCGTTCCCCTGATTAGAACATAGCTAGCAACATCCGCCTTACTTGGGAAAGGTCTTTTTGAGTTGGGCATGCACAACCTGCTGGCAGATCATGGGCACCGTGGTTAATAGTGCTTCGTTATTGACACCACTCTTCTTGGCACCACTAGCTCTGCTTCACAGATTTGGATTCAGCATGAGATGAAGAGTGTGTGAGATGAACAGGCAAAGTCTTACTGCCCCAGCTTGCTCTCGCCATTGCATCATGCCGCTTGCTCTGACCGTTGCAGCGGCTCCTGCTGCATGTAGTGGCGTGGCGATTTTTTGCATGTTCATCTTCCTACTGGAGATCCTGGGATTGGCTGTTGTGAAGAGATGGAACTACCTGTTCACCACCATATTCTTCATGGATGTGATTGCCATCGTGGGGCTGTTCTTCTACCTGCCCATCCTGCCGCGCGTGTCCTGGTCCACCTGGCTCGGTCAGGCCGACTTCAGCATCCTCGTCATCGCTCGAGCTGCAAGGTTCGCTCTTCATGCTCTCGTCCCGGAGCTTAGCTGCAGGTTATGGGACGGGCCTTCTTTACCTGTGGTGCTCCTTGAGCATCTTGCTACTTAAGCCTCCCTAAACTTGCCTCTTCCAATTTGAGTCTCCACTTTGCCAATATGATTAGAGACTTCTACCCTCAAGCTTGAATTTGATAATCTGATAAGATGATTGTATAGCTCCACATCCTTGCCTTTGTGACGGCTCGAATTGCTGATTTTCTGATGGTTGTTGGTGGCCAGGGCGGCTCGCACAGGCAGCCAGCTGGGGCAGCAGTTCCAAGTTGTGCCGCACACGCTGCGGTTCTTCAAGCGCTGCGCCAAGTACGCGTGGCGCGTCTTCCGGCGCTGTGTACCCAAGCCCATCAAACTGGTCGTCCCCCTTCGCCTGGAGCTCTCCGACTCTGGCCTGAGCTCCGAGGAGGATGAGATGGTCGCCGAGGTGGGAGCGCAGGCGCCGAACCTGGAGGCCATTGGCACCAAGGACGGGGAGGGTGGCAATGGCAAGGGTGGGGGAATGGAGAGCGCTGACGCTGCAGCTGCGGCTGCAGTTGGCTTGACGGAGTTCCTGTCCGTGTTCCTGCCGTCTGGCAGCCAGATTGGCATTGCGATTGTGGAGTTCATCGTGGGCCGCGTCATCCTCATGCTCATGCTCCTCGTCATCTTCGCGATCGTCATCCTGCCGTGCCGCCTGGGCGAGGCTTCGGTGCACGACGGCGCGTTGGCGTATGCTGCAACGATGCCGGCAAACTCGACGGCGGCGGTCGCCGGCTTCCTTTCTCTCTACGTCGCGTACGTGAAGACGCAGGGCCAGAGCCTTGTCTACCTCAAGATCGGCGGCCGCGTTGTGCAGGCGGCAGAGGTGGAAGCCCTCACGTGCGGCCGCTCCACCATCAGCCCGCAGAAGCTTCACTACCTGCGGGAGTGGTGGCTGTTTGTCGTCGCGCCCCGCAGCACGCCCGGTGTCAACAACGTGACAGCCCTGCAGCCACTTGCTGATGGCACCGTCCTGTCGCCGCTCTGCGCTGCGGAGCTGGGGGGCGTGGATGACTCACGCTACGCCTGCCCCTCCTCGCCGGAGGCCGCCTACCACTCCTCTGACTGTGACACATTTGCCATCGTTGACGACTCTGAGGCAGTCACCAAGGAGATTCGGGACAATCTGTACCTCACACTGGCGCTTGTCGCCATCCTGGGCATTGGCGCCGCCGTGGTGGCGGCGGACGTGCAGCGCATGTTCTTGAGCCCCATAGTGAAGCTCTTTGCAGCCATGAAGCTCCTCACGGGCGCCGAGCGCAAGAAGAAACGTCGGCAGCGGAGGCAAGAGGAGAGGAGGGCGGAGGATGAGGAGGGAGGAGGCGGCGGCAATGGTGATGAGGGACAAGGGCGCGCGAGCAAGCCTTCAGCCTCCATGGAGAACGTCGTCAAGAAGGGAAACCCGAAAGGCAGGGAGGCCGTGGCACCAGCCTTAGGGGCTGACGGCCACAGGCTGAGCGCAGCTAATGGTGGCCACCTCTCTGACACGACGCCTGCGGGACTGCCACCGTTGGCCGATGATGTGGTCGGAGCTGCCACCAGCTCGGAGAGCGGAAGCGAGGGCGGCGAGGAGCAAGACGGCCGCAGGACTTGGCGGTGGCGGCGGCGACAGGGTGGCCGCCGAGCGCGGAGGCCAGTGGCTGTGCTCTCTCAAGCCGCCGGACTGCCACAGGACAAAGTTGGCGAGGATGCGCAAGGAGCAGCACTCCAAAGCATGAGCCGCGAGAGTCGTGGGAGTTCCACTGTGACTATTGCCAGGCGTTGCCCTGGGAGCCCACCTTGGGAGGCCCCGGCAGCAGGCGCAGACAAGGAGGACGTCGAGAAGTCCCTTCCTGTAGCTGGTACAGCATGGTCATTCCTTCCTGGCTGTCCTCCTTGTCTGGTTTCACTTGAGAAAGGCTGTGATACAAGTGTGCCTGCTCAGAGTTATCTTGCAGCATGAGTCACAGGATAAAATACTGATACGCAGCCCCGATCCACACGTAGATGACTTATTGATGTCCTCGCTTGTTGTCCTGCATTGGCAGTGTGGGAAAGGCTATGTCGTATAATGGCGATCAACACCAAGGACCTGAAGGTGATGGTGCGCAGCTTGGACAAGGTGGAGAACGCGTTTGGGTGGCGCCTGCTGGAGCTGCGCCAGTGGGTTGGGGATGTCGTCAAGTGGAACGAGATGTGCGCCACTATTGGCGCGTCGCTTGCAAAGGGCTTCCGTGAGGAGTCGCTGACCCTGGGGGAGCTCAGGTGCTGCCTCCTCCTGCCCTCTAGCCCACTTGCTCTTACTATTTTATCACTGTCAGACCCTGTTATATTCGTACACCATCTTTTGCTAGCTTTGTGACAGCAGCTCTGTTGCAGTTCCTTCTTGAGACTGCTCAACGAGAGTGATGTAGGAGTGCATGGACTGATGTTGACAAGCTTACTGAATCTGTGCCTGACTGATTGTCTGCCGGAAGGTCCAAGGTAGCTCTGCTGGCCAACTCTATGCATCTGCCTGCATGGGCGGCACACTCCATCGAGCTGCGCTTTGTGGCGCGATGCTTTGCCGTGGCTGGGAAGCTCGTCGAGGAACAAGTTGACCTGCTCGAGGAGAAGGTAGGCTTCACTTTTGTGCACTTTGTACATGCAATGCTACATACGTGTAGAGCAATCTAAACTGTGCATAGTTACAGAACTCAGTTGCAGTCAGAGGTGCTCCCTTGCACCTATACAATAGGTCAAGCATACGCAGATCTGATTTGCCTCACATCTGGTACCTCGTACAAGTTGCATCCACTCCAGCTGCCTGTGCTTGTCAGGACCTTGTTGACCAGAGCATGATTGCAGACTAAAGCAGAGGTCTTGACTACGAGGACCTTGATGCTTGTTACAGCATGCCAGCAACACTGCATGCGCTGCAACAACAGGAAGAGCAGTCCCAGAGTATCATACATAGAGAGTGATCGTTTAAAGCCTGCGAGCCACCTGGCTGACATCTGGTTTGCTTGCCTAATTTGCGCCTCACTCTCTCCCTGCCCATGACAGGGTCTGGCGATCCTCCAGCGCTTTGGTTTGGAGGTGGAAAAGCGGGAGAGCGTGAGCGTGGCGATGCTGACTCGATGCTGCCTGGCGGCAATCCTGCGGTACAAGCTCCTGCAGAAGATGGGCGAGCCAATCCCGGCGGTATTTACTGCTACTTCACAGGAGCAGACACTGATGACAATAAAGCCACACTGCAATACTGCCACATAAGGACAAATGTGTGACCTCAATGGTTTCGTAGGAAGACTGCGACTTTGGCTTTGGCTTTAATCAACATAAAGCAAGGCGCCTTGGGCTTTCTGATAGAGAGGTCATCCTATCAAGATGCTATTATCTCAACTAGAGCAATCGAAGACAGGGTATGTTTGAGTAAGAAGTATGATGCGTAAGAGGTATAATTGGCCCGCTAGTTTGCTAAGGTGCAATGTCAAGTCTTCTGATCAGCTTTTCAATCTGCAGGACTTTTCACACATGACACTGCAGCAACTCCTAAACTTTATGAATGATCTTCTACGGCGAAAGCTGAGGCAGCACCTGGAAAGCTCCGGTCTAATAGTGCATCCCAGCTTTGAGGACATCCCGCTTGCTGGATTGTGGGGCGCCACGTGGCACCTCAAGGCTCACGCCCTGTATCATCGCATCAAAGAAGCCGGTATGACATATGCAGCTTGGGGCAAGATGGCCATGCTTGCGATTGGTCTCAGTAGCTTCCTAAACATACCCACCTTACTTGCCAGTGGACAGCACCGGAGGTTGCTCTTGCGAACAAGCGCAATTATTGGCATCCTCTGTCTCTTGCCAGGTCTGCCCCTTGGGAGAGCTGCCGCGGTTGCTACTAGCAAGGCTACACTACGGCCCGCTGTTAAGTCCTCTTTCAAGAAGAGCGTGATCAGCGCACTCAGGAGCTATGGTGTGGAGGAGCGGATCAGCCTCGGTGCTGACCTTGGCCAACTTCGAGAGAAGGTCGTGGGCATCAGACTTGTCTACTTGCCACTCGTTGCCGCCTGCTTGGCTGCCCTCCAGGTCAGATTGATCACAGCTGCGAGCTCTGCAGATGCTTCACCTTATTGGGACAGCGCTGGTACTCATGCCCTGTAAGATTCATAGCAGTCATCGTGCATTTGCAAGTTGTTAAGCTCCTATTGAGGGCCCAAATGAACACGGAAGCTTTGCAGGTAAGCACCCTTTGCATTTTCTGAGATGTTCCTGCTTGGGTGGTATTCTCGAAGTGCAGGAACTTCCATCAGAGGAGGTGTTGGCAGATGTCCTGCAGCCCATAGATGCTGCTGTTGCAGCGCTTGGCAGCCCATCAAGTTGGCACGATGAGGACTGTGCGGCAGCTTCTGGCCATGGCTTTGATGGCAAGGCAGCTATCTGCCAAGGAGCTCATTTAACAGGCCCTGGCATTGCCTGGTTGCTCCAAGAAGGTGTTGATGTCTCTTGGCAGGTACTAAGCATGCTCACGCCGATGCTCGATGGACAATTGTAGCCGCTGCCTGACAACATCCTGGCTGGCCCACCCGTTACTACATAAGTGGCGTGTGCCGTGCTTCTGCAGCTGTGGTCTGGAGCAGGGTCGGATCTCAAGACAGAGATTGGGCCCTGGGAGGACCTGCGTGATGCTGCCTTGGAACCGGCAAGACAAGTGATTGCATCTGCAGTCATTACCCAAGTGGAGCGGAAGCTCAGAAGTAAGGGCTGGAGACTGCCAGAGCGGTCGAGTGGGCAGACTGCCACTTACGCTGGTCTCTTTGCTTCTGTAAGAAGTGCTGTAAGGTCAATACTGCCAACTTCTCATTCTCGCTCGTCCCTCTCTTGATCTTGTAGTTCCATTTTATCTTGCTATCAAATCATTGATCAAATAGATATTCTTACGCTAGACTTGATCCTGTTGCAAGTGGCTGTTGACATGCACCTTAACATTGGTGAGAGCAGCATATCACCTTGATATCTGAAGATCAAAACCGTCTCTCACAGGGAGGAGGTCAGGCAAGTGCTGTTGCGCCATGGCTTGCTGAGCGGCACAGTTGACGAAGCAGGCCGGGAGATTCAGCTGGACCACCTCGTCAGACTTGGGACGTCTGCCTACATCGGCCAGCCGCCGCCATTCGCGCGCCTGACAGCCTTTCTACGTGACGCCACGGCCTCGGAGCTGCGCATATTCCTTGGCCAAAACTGGCAGCAAGCAGCAGATGAGTCGTCAGCCTATGCTGGGCAGAATGTAGCAGGAAGCAAGGGAAGTCTACCTGGTCTGACAGAAGCTCCTGGAGTCCGCTCTCAGGTGGACAAGTTTGTCAAGGTGTGGATGATGGACCGGCTGACAGCTGAGGGCCTTGCACCCCCGCCAGGATTTACGACATTATCAGGTGAACTCATTGCCACAGCCAAGCATGCCACATTCTAACTGTCAAAGGCTCGACGAGTAGTCAAGTAAGGACCAAGTTCATGCCCCTCAATCGGACAATCAGTCTTGCTGTTGTGCAATGGATGTGCTTCTTTTTGGTAGCGACTGAAAGTGTGGAAAGATCTGTGTTTGTTGGCTGCAGTTGAAGATGCTGTGATTGTTGGAGAGCAACTCTTCCTCGAGGAAGCTCAGACGAGGCTTGAACGCTTAAACCTCCCCCTCCTCTCCTCGGGCCTTGGTACAGCAACCAACTGGCACGAAGACATAGCAGCCACACAGCACAACAAGGACGAAGCCTCGGAGGAAGACCTGCTGGAGGCACTCTTGTCGCACCTTGAGCAGGCCTTGTACGATGAGGTCGTGATAGCCCTGGGACCATTAACAGTGCCCAGCAGCAGAATACCTCCTGAAGCTCCTCATCAGTTTGAGGGTTTGGTGGACATGGCCATCCAGGGTGTCCTTGTGGACGTGGAGCGGGCCGTGGCATTGGTGGAGGACGCTGGCCGCGGTGCATGGCAGGTGGGCGACGAGTGGCCGCGATGGGGAAAGACAGATGGCGTTGGCGATGGTGACAAGGACACTGGAGGCAAGGACTTGGAGGATCTGCTGTGGCTCTCCGAGTGGATGGGGAGTCCATCTTGTGTTGCCTCTGGGTACGTATAGATTCCTAGCCCGGTTGTTGAATGTTTGTAACCAAGTAGCAGTTGCCTTAATTGATCAACAACCTGAGTGTTGGGTTTCTTTCGCAGGATCCAGGAAGGTCAGATCAGTCTATCGGCGTCCGGCCTTATGTCGCACGTCATGGCTGGCATCAGCGCTCTGGTCCCATTGACCAGAGTACAGGCAGAAGGTTCACTCATTCAAGGCTTAACAGCAGTGAGGCACCTGGTCAGCAAGAGGATGGCCAAGTCTTTTCTGCTCGGCCATCTCCCGCTGGAAGTCCTCGCTGAGAGCGACTTCGACTCGCTCGACTCGCTCAGAGCGGCTCTGAAGTTGCATGCCAGGCACGTTCCAAGGGGCCTCGCTCTCCGCCGTACCTTGCCTCAGTCTCTCGCAGTCTCTACTGCAGATTGTTCATGGCTGTTACACAGACTTGGGCAGACTCTTGTACCCGACTGACAGGATTCGTTTCATCATGACAGACGCCATGCAGGAGAAGTCCTGGCAGAGCTTGGCAAGAAAGTGCCTGCTGGCCTAGAGAGCATATCAGATGAGCAGTTTAATGAGTTAGAAATTGCAGGTCAGCGAGTCTCTCTTTACTTCTATATGTACAAGTAGATTGTCAGGCGAGCACTCCTGTCATGGATCTAACTTGATGTAATTTGCATGTGTAGAATCATTGACAAGTCGTCTGGCAGCCAGCCTCTCCACCCTGTAGGGGGCTGACGCTTCCTGTGGTACTTTTGCCTCCAGTGAAGCTGAGCGAGATCCCCATGGTGCAGAAGCACATGGACGCCTTTGCCCTGCTCCCCTCGTTTGACGACGACATTGACGACCTTCGCAAGGCTATCATACGCTCTGGGTACGATGTTTGTCTTGGATTCCTGATAAGGGGTGGATGCTTTTACATATCATCTACTGACCTCTTGACCTTCAGCAGATCTGCCTGCCACTGACTGACCCAGCTTTCATGACTCCACAGATATCCCGATCGCTGGTTGCCACTGCTGCCTGTTGGTATTCATCTACCATCAAGAGACGAAGTCCTTAAGTTCCCGAAGGCTCACATTGCAGTCCTGGTGCTGCAGGTCCGGAATGTAGTGCTTCTGTCAATGCCATGTTGTTGTCACCTCCACAGTTGCTAGGGTTACATCTCCTTTGAGATTCGTCTTTGGTTGGCTGCTCTTCTTCACCATCCAAAGCATTCATGGTCACTCTTGCCAGACTTTGAACTTGCACCTGTTGATTGCTAGTGATGTTGTGACTTGTGCAAGCAAGGCACATTCACATTGACAAGAGCACGCCTTGCTTGACTGCATTTTGCAGATTGTGGCACATCTGCTGCTGGTGGGCAGTCAAAGGACAACCCCGCTCTTGTTTGACGCGATTGGGGACGTCGGAAGAGGCCTCCTTGGTTGGGTTCACCATGTCCTGGCCAGTTACACGGAAGTGTCACACTAGCCGTGATCCAATCAAGTGCAGGGCCTCAAGAGCTTGTCAAGGAGACCAAAACTTCCTGTGCCAAGCCTGTATATACTAGGACGAGGTTGACTATCTGCCTCGTGCTTCTTGTAGCTGTTGTGATGCATCAGCTCCGGAAGAGATGTGAGACCCTCACTGCCTCCTTGTGCCCATGTGAGCAGAGCGTCAATTGAGGAGCTTTTTGTTTTGCACCATGTGGTTGCTGCATAATCAGCAATTATCCGTGCCAATATTTATGCCAAGCTCCCCCAATCCGGGTCTGCCTGTGAATAATCCAAGGCATGTGGAGCTGCCAACACTTCATTGTATCAAATTTCCCCATTCTTTGGGGGCAATTTTGCCCCGTAGTAAGCCCTCCCTTATTTTCCTACTGAGTGCTTATTTTCCTACTGAGTGCTAGTGAGCTTTTAAGAAGCTCTGGCAAAATTCTAAACATTGGGGTGAACTTAGGCAAGTGTCATTGAGGGCAGAACACAAGCTGTGTGCAAGGAGGTTTTGGGTCTAGGCAAGCCTGTGCGCCAGTTGCGAGAGGCTCATTGGCAGAAATTGGCACAATGTCTTTGTGCTGGCTCTCGCTTGTGCCTTTGCTGGCCTGCTTGTGTAGCTCTGAAGGCATGGACTTATGTTGGCATACCATGTCATATATCTGAGGCACCTCCCACGTACAAAAACGATCAGAAGAAGGATGAGGAGCAGGCCGGGCTGAACTCGTGCACATGCTGCATGCATTGTGGACTTGACTGCAGATACTTTTAAGCTCCCTGCTCTTAAGAGGCACCAAGGTGTGTTTGCTTGTCCAAACCCAAGGTTGCTTCCTGGAAAGTGCTGCAATGCGAGGTGCATAAAATCAATAGCAGCAGAGCATCCCATCACTTCTGAGGATGCAAGCAAGCTCTGTGGAATACCTTTCTGACACCAGCCGTGATGCCAAGTTCCGCCATCTGCGTGTTGCTCACCCACTTCACTGCCTGCTGTTGTGTTGCTGCCTCCATGACACCCTGTGGCCCTCCTGTAAGCTTGTGTGCTACACAAGCTAGTAAGAACATCAAGATTGACCTCAGGCCATTTTACCCGTAATTGACTGGCACAAACCCGTTGTTGCAGTTGCAAAATCTAAGGTTTGTGTCATGTGATTCAGAAATTCAGATTCAATTTAGGGGGCTTAACGCAAGGGTCCACCAGTAGTTTCAGTCTGCACCTGTCCCCTGCAGCAGCAGCCAATCCACGTCCATCCGCTGGTGAATATGTGAAAACTGGTGCAAGTAGGTGCCGACAATCTCGCGCCTCATCACAGTGCCTTCTTCTTGCTGAGTCAGATCCAGGCCCACGAGAGACGCCACATACGCGTCAACATTCGCCCTCCTGCTGCCGTTCTTGACCTGGTGCGCATGCACAGGGACAGTCGGAAACTCCCACAGGCCTGCCAGGAGCCCTGCTGGCGGCCGTTGCACGAGCAGGAACATGGAGGTGTTGCTGGGAGCCGTGGACACAGGTTTGCGAGCATGCTCCACTTGTCCTTCACGCTCATCGCTTGCAGGAAGCCTATCTCGCCTTCGCCGCCCAACCCCAGTGGAACTCCTGAACGTGCCGGAACCGATTAGCATCTCCACCACGCATACATCCACGTGCTCCTGCCGCGGTGCCGCTTTGATGGTCCTGGCGGGAAAGTCCGTCACAGCAATGGCGTGCGGCCGTACGACCTCGTCGGCTTGCACGGAAGGTTCACAAGCGGCGGTCCTTTGACTGCCGGCACAGTCACGATCGTCAGGCCACTGCACTTTCAAGAGCCGCAAAGCATCACAGTGCCGCGCGACGGGGCACACACCGCAGCGCGGCGCGGCGGGCGTGCACAGCGTGGACCCCAGCTCCATGAGCGCCTGAGTCCAGTCGCCGGGCCGCGTGGCGCCCGTGCTGCCCGCAAGCTCCTGCGCCAGCGACCAGTGGAGCTGCACGGTAGCTGACGCCTTGGGGTCGGTGGCGATTGCCCGCAGACGCGAGAGGACCCGCACCACGTTACCATCCACGGCTGGCACTGCCTGGCACCATCAACAAGTGGCGGTGGAGGCGGTCGTCAGAGTGCACTCCAGGCTAGGATTCGAGAGCTACACTCAGAATCTGAATGCCTGACCTCCCAGTTTACAACCTTAGTATGCCAATTATGAAGCTTCCTAATATCCTTCCATAAGCAAAAATTCTTCCATAATCAAGCCTCCTCTGCAGACACAGCATCAAGAGCTATAAGCCTCCCCTTGTGAGATCACATGACGGGCTGTGCCGTGGTCGGGCTGTGGGCAATACCCGGTGAAAGGCGATGGACGCAATGGCGCCAGCAGTGTAGCGCCCAATGCCAGGGATCTGGAGAAGGCCCTCAGGTTCTCGAGGGAAGGAGCCGCCGAGCTTCTCCACAATGTACACGGCACCCTGCACTGAGTACACAGTCAGTCACCACAGAGCTTGGGGCTGAGGTTGTGTGCAGCTTTATTGGACTACACCCGGATGGCCGGCAAGCGGCTGTGCAGCAATGCGGGCAGGACCCCCCCCGACAGAGCGGCATACACTCGGTTATCAGCGAGGAGGATGCATGCGAGCGGCCACGCCCAGCGCCTGACCTCTCTGAGGAAGCGCGCGCGGCGATAGTAACCCAGGCCTGCCCACTCTTCATTCACCTCCTGCACTCAGGCAAACGAAGCTGCCATGGCTTCAACAGGCAAGGCACGCCTCCAAACGAATGAAGCATCTCCCAAGTAAGAGGAAGGCTGACAGTGCCGCCATATACCTCTGACAAGGCCTCAGACACATGGTAAAGGTAGCCACGACCGAAACTCAGTGACCTTGACAATCCAAGACCTGAACACTGTCTCTTACGGGACCTCTTTACTTCAACCCTCAACCCTGGTGATGCCAAGGCCCTGGCCACCACCACTGCACCTTGGCGTGATGCCAAGTGTCCAGAAGAATGGGGCCACGAAGCTGCTGCCTGACCCATGGCCATTGCGCCGTGCTCTCTGCTCAAAGGCCTGGCGAGATTGCTCGGACCAGGTACACAAGCCTGACGCTTGTAGATTTGGTGGCCAGAGGAGGCCGGGTGCCGCACGAGCTACGGCGTGCCAATGACTTGCTGGAAGCCTGCTTATGCCTGCTGTTTACCTGCAGTCCTCCTAGAGGTCACCTACTTCCAGGCTCTATATGCTGCACAGTCTCGAGACTCAAAAGCCAGCCTACATTTTAACAGTATATCTCCACCTACATTTTGGTGTTAGCTCAGGGCCACGGGCAGTCAACCCGACGAACATCATCCCCCCGATCCTCGTCGAGATAAGCACGCACCGCCAGGACTTGGACGAGCCGCCGGAGGGCACAGTGCAGCAAGCAAGCAATGACTTCGTGCACCTCCTGAGTGGCTGCAGCGAGGGCCTGCACTGTCGGCCAGCGGCAGAGCCAGCGCGGATAGTACTTGGCCGCCGTCGCCGCGCGCGTCTGCTGCAGCATAACCTCCGAGACCCACACCTCGTACGCTCGCTGGTCATCGCAGACGCCCTGCGCAGAGCACCAACAGTGACAGACTACCATGAGGGTCTCCACTGGGACTAGGACTCAAGGTTTCGGGTTGGGGTTCCCTGCCTGCGGGCTTGCATGAATGCTAAACCCCGGTGGGGGCCTTGGCAGCTGCAAGGATCTGGTTCCCATTCCAGCCGAGACTGGCGGCTCCAGAGACGGTGGCACCGTCTAGCTAGCGAGCGCGGTCAGCAGCATGGCCGCACATCCTCTGCGGAGGCGCAGCACCGCACACCCCACAGCAAAGCTCGCCACCAAGTATGCGATGGCTGCTCGCGACGGCCTCACAGGAGACTACGATGGCAATGCGGCCACCACACCCGTGACACAACGAGCGCTTTCAACAAGAGGGCAGGCTCACGGACGGATGCGGCGGCGGCGGCGGCGGCGGTGCGCCAGGGCAGCGTGCGGTGCCCGGCGTCGTACCACGCCAGCAGGCGCCGGCGGATGTCCTCGCACTCCGGCGGGCTGAAGCTCGGCGCCGCCGCCGCCGCCGCCGTCACCGTCGGAACCGGCGGCGGGAGCGGCGGCGGCGGCGCCTCTTCAATGGCGGCCGGCTCGACAGCGGTGCCCTCCCTCGCAGCGGGCTCCGCGGCCC
>WELB01000275.1:116914-132748 GCA_009602725.1 Spirogloea muscicola | reverse complement strand
AAAAAAAAAAAAAAAAAAAAAAAAAAAAAAAAAAAAAAAAAAAAAAAAAAAAAAAAAAAAAAAAAAAAAAAAAAAAAAAAAAAAAAAAAAAAAAAAAAAAAAAAAAAAAAAAAAAAAAAAAAAGCCGAGGGCCTCGGCCTGGTGGCGCGCCGCGACGTCGCGCCGGGCGAGGACGTGTTCGCCGTCGACGAGGCGGCGTGCATCACGCCCGCCGCCGTCGCCGCCTCCCCCGCCGGGCGCGCCTGTGCCGCCCTCAAGCCGTGGGTGCAGCTCGCCACCTTCCTGCTGGTCGAGCGCGCCGACGCCGCCTCCGCCTGGCGCCCCTACCTCGACCTCCTGCCCCGCAGCCTGGACCTGCCCATCTTCTGGTGAACTGCCGCCCTTCAGGCAGGCCGACGTCGCCGCCAGCAATTTGTTGCATAGATCCCAATGACTGAGAGCAGACAAGCTGCACAAGAAGAATGGAGAGGCAAGCCAGATGTCAGTGCTCGTGCTAGTCGCTGCGGCAAATGGTCACCAATGCGAGGAAGAGCTTGGGTGGCACAAGGAGATTACGTTCTGTTCAGAGCTGGCGGTGCCCGCCTGCACGAGGCCGTTGCACCATCTTGCGGCTGGAGGAGCAGCTGGCCTCCTTGATGGCAGAGCCTTGGGCCGTATGTACACAGCCTCACGGCCTCTCATGAACGGCCGTCCTTGCTTCTCTGGCTCTGTCGCAGGTCAGATGAGGAGCTCAGCGAGATTCAAGGTCAGGCACACAGGCTGACACGGCAACTTCTGCCAGTGCTCCGGTGGCCAGATGCGCAGGGCATGCCGTTCCTAGGCTGTGCGTTTAGCACTGCATGCAGCGGGAGCCGAGTGCTGCTTGCAGCTGGTCTCCATGGCAGCCGTGCACATGGCAACGCTGCTAGTTGCAGTGCGCCGTTTTGCTTTCTCACCACCACTGGTTGACTGTTACAGGCACCCAAGTACTTGGCTTGACACAGGACTACAAGGCCTACGTTGCAGCGGAGCACGCAGCGGTATTAGAGGCCTCCCGCCAGGCGCCTGACGTGCTGCCGTCAGATGTTCTGACGCTTGAGGCTCTGACATGGGCCTTTGGCATGCTCCGGTCGCGGACCTTCTTGCCGCTCACTGGTGACAGCATCAGCCTGGTGCCTGTTGCCGACCTGGTACGAGCAAGGCGTGCACTGACTTGTGGCTCGTGCCTCTTGTATGAATGAGATTCTTCAGAGCTAACACCTGTCCCATTCTAGTGCGCCACTTGTGTACTCAATCGTGTACAGTGGCTTGAAGTCCAAATTTCTGCGTCTGAACAGGTTAATCACGGCGTCAAATACAGCGCTCCTGAGAAGGCCGTGTGGCAGAAGGGGAATGCGGGCATGTTCAGTAGCAAGCAGGTCATTAGCATGAAGGCTGGGAAAGCCTACAAGGAGGGGGAGCAGGTAAGGCTCGCCACACTGCCCCCCCCTCTTGGAAGTTTGGCACTGGTGTCTCTTTCATCGCAGTTGCTCCTTTGTCAGCCAGTGCATACCCCCTGAGCTCTGCTGTAGAGTGAATAATAACACAACTTGCGTGCAGATTGTCATGGACTATGGGCGGGAGAAGGGCAACGGGCAATTAGCATTGGACTATGGCTTTGCGGACCGCGAGCCGGCGCTGGCATCCACAAGCCTCGGCACACGGAGCCGCGACACCTTTGGGCTTATGCTGGAGATTGCCGAGTCAGATCGCTTTTACGACGACAAAGCGGACGTGGCAGAGGTCAATGGCCTGGAGGCAGTGTCCTTTTTCGACCTTGTCCGAGGCCAGGGCCCACCCCAGCAGATGCTCACCTTCCTCCGGCTGGTCGCCCTGGGTGGGGCTGACGCCTTCCTCCTTGAGGTATTGGATCGTTACCATTGTGTCGAGATAGGACCAACAGGACCATTCAATCAACTCTCACATTCAATGTCTGCTGTCAGCCTAGCAACTGCTCTTGAGGCTTCTGAATTGACAGCCCCGCCGTCTCAACCATGTTCGTGATTAAAGCGCTGGGGCATTGTGGTAGGCACTGTTCAGGGACAGTGTGTGGTACCACCTGGGCATGCCAGTCAGCAAAGGCAATGAGGAGGCCATCTGCCAGGCAATGATTGACGGTTGCCGTGCTGCGATGGCCGGGTACTCCACATCCATCGAGCAGGTCAGGCTCTGTTTTCTGCCCCATGGAGATGTATCAAGTCTGGTTCGAAGCCTGCCCTGACCCGCTTGCCTGCCATGGTTTGACTGTGTGCAGGACATCCGGATCCTGACAGCTGGGGGCCTGGACCATCGGAAGGAGGTCGCTGTGGTTGTGCGGCTGGGCGAGAAGCAGGTCCTGCAGGAGATCTTGGACTGGTTCGAGGCCCGCCTACGGGGCCTGGAAAATCTGGAGTACTACGCTGAGAGGCGACTGCGTGATCTAGGCCTGCTTGATGACAACGACAACATGACGCCATGGGTGAGCCATCTCTAAAGCCGTTCCTTGCCTTTCCAGTGCTTGATCTGCTGCGGTTGTTTGACCTGGTCGGCATCAATTTGCGGCTGCACCCTTGTGGCCAGTGCCTTGCTAGACATGCCAATTACGCGAACAGGGTCTGCAAGGTGACTTTTGGAGCTCGGTATCCCTTGCAGGTCTTCAACAATGAGTGATCAATCACATTCTGTCCAGCCAATATCGCCAGTGTGAAACAGGTGGAGCAGCTAGCTGGCTCGAGCTGTCTTTGGTATGCCATTTTCACGCCGCATCAGTTTGGCATCTGGGAGCTGCAGGCCCCAATGTTGCGGTGCTGAACACCAGCCCTCCCGCCGTCATGGTGGGTCACTCCGCGAAATTCAGTACGGGCATGCAAGCTGCCTCGGTTTGCAAGTGGAAGAGTTTGGCGACCAGCATATCACAATCAGCCACTGCTTCCACAACAGGGTCTTGTTGTGTGAGCTCTCTCTTGCCTCACATTTTCCAGACTTTCGAGCTGGACCTTTGCCGCCTGTCTCGGAGGCACCGAATCCGTCACACCCAAAAAGATACGTCAATACTCGCCGCACTTTCCAGGAGCTGGCCAGCCACCGCCTGCAGCGAGAGAGGCCACTTCTGTCCCAAAGAAGGCATTGGGGTCGCCACACGTCCCAGTCACGTCGCAAGTCCGCACTGCCGCTTGCCTTCCGGGCGGCCATAGAAGGGTTTGGGGTTTTAGGCCCTCGTTAAGTCCCAATGGACGCTTCCAAGGCCAACCGGTCCTCGGGCGTGGCAATGGGCAGGTCCCACCTCTCCCGGATATAGGTTGGTCGGTGGGCAGCTGGCAGCCTGGCAGCCCGCCACGTAGCGGGCCGGGGCGGGGGCGGTTGAGTCAGACCCCGGCAATTCCGACGGGGCCGCCGTCGGGCTCCCGACGGGCGCAGCCAGGGGCGCCCCGGCCCCGCCCGGGCCGAGCCGCGGTGCGAGCGGGGCCGTTCGGTAGAGCCTCAATAAAATCGGTGGCCGAATGGTAGCCCCGTCGGCCTTCCGTCGGCCCGACGGCATCGAGGTCGGGGTGGGGGGCGGGAGATACATTCCTTCCCGCGCCGCCCTCGCAACCCCGGACTCCGCCGCGCGCGCCATGGCCGACACGCCGGGCGCCGNGTCGGCGGCGGCGCCGGCGGCGCCGGCGGCGGAAGTGGCGGGCCCCTACGCCGGGCTCGTGGACAGCCTGCGGCTGCGGGAGCTGCGGACGCCCAAGGAGCTCCGGCAGTACCGGGCGATGACCGCGGACGTGCCGCGGGGCATCGGCGGCGCGCTCGCCGTCTTCCTCTCCCGCCGCTCCATCCTCCTCATCCTCGCCTGCCTCCTCGCCATGGCCGCCGCGCGCGTCAGCCGGCCCGTCTCCGGCGCCGACGCCTGCGGTGAGCACAAGCGCCTGCCGCCATTCCGCGCCCAATCTGGCTGCCGGGGACGACCTGCGGGCGTGACGGTGGAGCCCCATGGAGTGCCCACTTTGTCATTGATAACCCACTTGGGAAGTGCGTCGTTGGGGAGGTGTTATGGTACCCAGCGTTAGCGTCGAGGCTGCTGTTGCCAGGCCATGCCAGGCCCCGGTCGTGGAGGCAGCCGATGCCACCACCGCTCAGTGCCGTCGTCCTTGAGCTCCGCGCACCCTCACAATGCCGACGCCCTTGTCGTACTTATAGTCGTTGAGACTGGAGGCGGCATGACAAGTGATGGCAGTCTTTGCGAGCGCTGTCGCATAGGGGATGCTGTAATTGGCAGTATCGTGCAATTCGCAAGCGTTTCGATGTTCCTAAAGCCCTGCCAGCCTGCAGCAGATTGAGAGACTGTCGTCAAGTTAGTTGACAGTGGCCAACGCTTGCAACAGGCGAGGCTGCACTGCTGACCAGAATGCATGCCTCTGCGGGCTTCCGTTGTCCTTGTGTGTCGTACAGTTGTGGTTGTGGTGATGCTGCTGTGGATGTTCCAGGAGTGGGCCATCCACAGCAAGCTGCTCCATGGCAGGAAGAAGTGGTGATGCACCTGCGCCGAGCCTCTTGTGCATGTTCTAGCGACTCTTGCTTGAAGCTTCAGAAAGTGCTATCCTTCGGCACACACATCGTGGTGCGGGGTCCCTACTGCTAGTGACAGCTTCACGGTGGTCCTTCTCAATGTTCAGGTTGTTGACGAACATCCACAGGTCGCACCATATGATGCCTTATCACCACATCTCCATTGACGGCCTTGAGATTGTGGGCTTTTTCATGGCGATTTCTGTGGGCTCTTTCCAGCTTATATTTAAGGTCTCACACACGCTGCCCTGTCCCCTTCACCTTTCCTCATCCCTCCTATTGGAGGGACCAGTGCGGCTGTATGTCACAACCTTGGAGAGGTCGATTGAGCCATGTCCTCTCATTGTCACAGACCTCACTGTGTCTGCACCTATACGACCATGCCTAGTCAGAGAAGCCTCATTTGCCTGCACTCGCTGACTGCTCACCTTATCTGCGTTCTTGTATTTTTTGGCAGGACAACTTCCCTCTCTTCCTTACTGCTGCTTTCACTTACTTTGCAATGGGCTTAGCTTATGAGTGGACCCACTTCTTGTGAGTTTGGTGGCTTGCCCTCCCCCACTTATAGCCACAGTGCTTCGTCCTCTGGTTGCGAGTCATGAAGGGGCAGTATCTGCTTGCACCATGTGTGGCTCACGTTTGCTTGGCGTCCTTGGCTGGTCTTCTGTGTAGCATCTCTGAAGCCTTTAATTCTCATTTGGGGCCACGCCTAGGAGGGCCATAGCACACTTGTGACTCCTCTGCTGGAGGCGTCATACAATAGTTTGCGGAACAGACGGGGTGGTTTGCTCACACGAATCTGTTGAATGAGTGGCAGGGTACACACAAAAGTCCCCATGAGGTCTTACCTGGCAAGAATAATAAAGCGGGCGCATGTCAAGCACCACCTGCGGGACGAGAATTTCTGGTTCAGCTTCACATGCCCACCCCTTGACAATATTATGGGCACGACGCCCGATTTCTACCTTGTAGGTTGATGTCAACGAGGCACCAAAAGCCACCAAGATAGGTGGCATTCTGGTGGTTTGTACAGCTTCTCTGTAGTCGCCTTATTGCCTTGTCTACATGCTTTGCTCTTTCGCCCACCCTCATTCAAGTTCTGTGCAGCACATTCATTGATTTCTGAGTGACTGCCTCAAGTGAGAGTAGCTCTCAGGTTCAATACTTCAGTGAACCTCGCTGCCTGCATTCCAATTATTTGCTAGTCTTGCAGGTTAGCTATGGTGTCACAACATTGGAAACAGACAATGTTCATTATTGATGAAGCCCAATGGGCAAATCTATGTAGCTGCCAGAGCTTGCTACCAGATTGGTTTGGTGCAGCAATAGATATATATCGAAGAACATGTGCATTGACTAGAAACAGTCAAGACCAGACTCAATAATGCGACAAGGGCGTGCGGAGGAGCCAATGTAGCATGTAGGTGATGGCCTGGCCACTACCTGGTATCTGCATCCTGGTTGTCTGGTCCAGTTTGTGGAGTGTTCTGAGCTACCAAGCCCAAGAGCTGGGCTTGGTACCAAAAGCACATATTGCCAAACACAGCAGTCGATAGAAGCTTTCAGTAGCTTTTAGCGACACCTGATTGTAGATCTCCCATGGAGCGAGTGCAGGGCTACACATTGCCGGCCTCTTCAAGTGATGTCCACTTTTTCTGGGCTGGTCTAGTTATCGCTTTGGAAGAGCTTCTTTTTGTCCAGATGAAGCAAGCGTGAGGTGCCAAATGCCTTTTCAGAAGCTTCCACTGTAAAAATGTACTCCCCACTTGCCCTCCCGGTTCTCCACAGGTCTGCGCTTGTAATGTGGGGAACGGCTGTCATACAGCTGCTCGTGCCAGTGAATTAGCTACTTTGCATTGTCGGAGCTTGACACCAATGTAGCAACTTGGTGCCCACAACTTGGACGCTCTGCCGTGCCGCCGTGCTTTCACCCAGTATCTGCAGCCCCTCTCAGCCTTGGGTTGCCTCACTCGAGGTCTAGATTGAGTGATTGACATTTTGCAGGTTTCGTCTTGTGGAACAAGCAAACATGGGAATGTGCCTCTACCATGAACACAGTGTTAGCTGCGTCGGCTACCGTTACCTTCCATGCCCTTCCTCTTGGGGCTGGCCTCTCACTACCCTAAACCTCCTGGAAGAGCTACTTCTCTATTCTCACAGACAGTGTACAGGCTTCGCTTGGCCTCCATTTCGTTTCAGCCGCGCGCCTTCTCCTTCTTCCATGTGCACCGATGCTCCATGTCTAGTTGCCCTCATTTTTGATGGGCCACCATCAAAAAGGCCATCAAGGAGTGAAGACAGAGAAACGAATTTGTCTTCCACTACAGCAATTGCACTGGCCATAAGTAGTAATCACAGTAGCTCCTCAAGAGCTCATTTGTAGATAGCGCAATAGCAACTTAGCAAGGCCAGGTGTAGCGCACCTTGGTAGCGCATCCGTTGGATGTCCTGCTCTTCATTTGGGACTGTCTTCACCAGAACGTTAGTTTTGTCTGTAGTCTCTAAAAGTATGAACCTCCTTTGCACATTATTAACATTCCCGCATACAGGATGAACAAGAATCAGCATTGCTTGTTAGTAGGGCTAGATGGCTAGAGAAAGCGAACAAGACGCTTCCAGGAGAGGGCGGTGGCTGGGAGAGGCCACCCCAAAAAGAAAGAAGGCTCGCCCATAGAGAAAGAGGGGCTGGCAAAGCCAGCCCAAAATGAATGGACAATGTCCAAAGCCGAAGAATGAGATGCCGAGGAAGGACTCCTCTACTTTGATCTGCGGCTGCTTAGCAGGGGTTACTGAGTGTCTCGTAGCAGCTTTGTTTCTGTTACTTAGCGCTTCCCCTGGCCCCCTTCTCGTACTCTGTTCATTCTTTTTCGGGCTGGTTGTTCCAGCCCCTATTCTCAATGGGCGAGCACTTTCTTCTACTCTACCAATCACGACAAAGGGGCTTGCTCTTCAGTGATAGAGAGAGATAGAGAGATAGAGGGCCTGAGTGGCCACGTACAGAGGCAAGCACATGGACGGATGTACATACATCACCTGCCGCCAAAAGGGGGCGAGGGCTGTAAAAAGCCAGCTCTTACAAAGAGAGAAGGCGCGCCTGAGCGCATAAAATTAAAGGGAAGGCCAATTCAGGCCAATACATTGTTTCAGGCAGAATCGAGTGCAGGATAAGGAAGGGAGAAGGTCCGAAGGGGCCGAGAAGGCGCTGAAGGACACGACTAGAAACGACCCCACCTACCTGGTGGACCAGACGAGAATGCGGCTGGCGAGATCAAACGGCGCTGGGCTGGCTTTGCTAGCTCCTCTGCGGAAATACACGAAATCTCTTCTGCGGAGTGCCTCCTTCCCCTCCCCTTTCTTCCCCGCAGCGAGCTACTCTGACCTGATGTTGCTCACTCGCGGGTACTGAGCTTCCCTAGTGTGTTGTTTTGTTTGGAAGTGCAGTCCTTTCCAGCACCTCTTTCTTCGGCTTCAGACATTGTCAATTGGTTTTGGGCTGGCCTTGCCAGCCCTTCGTCTCTCTGGGCCTCCGGCTTTCGTGGCGGCGCTCCAGCTCCCCAAGTTAGCTTGTCAGATTTGTTTGTGCTCACCCGTGGGTACTAATGTCATCTTAGGTACCTTAGATTAGGTCTCCGTATTATGTAGCATTGTTTAGTCTGCACTCGACTCTGCCTGAACAATGTATTGGCTTGAATTGGCCTCCCTTTCAATTCATGCGCCCCGCGCGCCTTTTCTCTCTCTCTCGCTGGGCGAGCACTTTCTTCTTTCGCTGGCGGCACGTCGGCGGCGCCGGTGGCTGCAGCGAAGAGGACGGGCACCGCCAGCGAGCCGCGTGTGCACATGGGCCGCGGAGTCGGTCGCCGCGTGGCGGCGCCGCGAAGCCTCCGGCGCCACACGTGGCGCCTCGGGCAGCGCCACGTGGAGGCATCGGTGACGCGGCATTCCGAGGACTCCGGAGTGGGGGGCAGCAGTCAACATTTTCCCCGGGCACGCGACTGGGCGCCCTTATGTCCGAAGCGGGCCGCTTAAATTCGTTGATTAATGAGGCCCCCCAGCTGCCAAGTGGCACAGCGAATAGCCAGCCCGCGCCTTTTCAAGCTTATTGCCATTTGCCTTCTGTGCCTGCAGCCACCCGCCGGCCTCCTCCGGCCGCCCCGCCCGCCGCCGCGCGCGCCGCAAATTGCGGGGAAAGGCGTCGCTGCCTGCCCGCCGGGAGGCGCCGCCGTCGCCCCGATGAGGTCCAGCGAGCAGCAGCGCCTGGCGGGCGGCCGCCCGTCGCCCGCCGAGCTCGCCGAGGGCGCTGGCCTGCACACGTACGGCGCCGGCAACACGCAAGGTGCGCGCCCCGCCGTTGCCTCCCTGCCGCGGGAGCTTGGTGGCGGCCGCTTGCTGGTGGTCCGCTGCTTCTGTGAGCGTCTCGTCGTTGCGCCTGTGCTGCCGGCGCCTGTTGGTCGTCCTCACTGTTGGCGCGTTCTCTGCCTTGTGGCCCCGCGCAGAGCACCCCGTCAAGTCGCTGCTTCAGGGCCACCAGGCCGACGAGGTTCCGGCGACGGAGATGGAGCGGAAGGGTATCCATGACGACTATGTGGCGCCCGACGAGGAGGAGGAGGAGGAGCATCCCTCCAAGGCAGGGGGCATGGTCGGGAAGCTCAAGGCCAAGGCCAACAAGATCAAGGACAAAGCCACCGCAATGCTAGATAAGCTGACGCACAAGAAGGACCATGGCGATGCCGACACAAGCTCCGGCTCGCCCCTATCGGCAGATGACCGTGCCGGTGCAGGCGTGCACCAGACAGGGCCAGGTGTCGACGACTACAGCACCAAGACGGGCACACAGGTTTTTGCCGACTTGCAGACTGGGGTCACTACAGCTTGCATGTAAAGCCCTGCGCTTGACCGTTGTCATTACTCTCTGGGTCTCAGTGTGCAATTTTCACAACTTCTCGTTGTTGTCCACGTCCTTCAGCATTGCTTGCCTCACAGAGCCCATCTGATGCAGTCTTTCTGTGGCGCTCAAATTGCACATGTCCAACAGACCCCTCTGGTGGGAGTGGTCAGCGAGGGCTCTGTTGCCACGCCCGTTGTGCCCCTCGGCAATGCTCCAATTGACTTCCCGCCAGCTGATGTGGATGCCGTGACTGGCAAGGACGAGAAGACTGCCGTGGACCGGGCCACGGCTGGCACGCCTCGCAACTATGGTGTGTCGGCTGTGGTGCCCCAGTCATCTAGCAGTACCGCGTTCACCAGTGGCCCCTCAGTTGGTGGTGAGCCCAATGACACCTCCCCGCGATGGACGAGAGGCCTCTGTGTTGCATTCTCGTGGCTTGCCTCACCCCAGCCACATGGTCCATCACTTTGACCATGGCTTTTTGCGCCTCGCATGCTCGTAAGGCGACATCTTGTCCACCTAGTTGTTTGAGAGGCACATTGACTTGTCACTTATACGGGAGAAGATCAAGTTGTAATCGTTGTTGACACCTGGAGCAACATGGCAGCCTGGCCTTCTGACCAGCGGCTCATGTGTGCGCCTTGCTTGTCAGAGCTGGCCAAGAACCTTTCTGAACCCAGGACCTTACCTGACGCCGGCGGGATGGCTGCAGGGCTTGCTCTTGGCACCACGCTCAGCAAGGACGCGCAGCCTGCGACCGTTGACTCGGCGACAGGAGAATTTGATCGCGTGCAGCTGCAGCAGGGGGGCTTTGACGTGCGCCAGGACTCTGCGACCAACCCAACCACTGCTCAAGGCGCTCCTCCCGGCACCATCTTTGATACTGGTCCGCCTCCACTCGAACCTTGTCAATCTTGCCTGTGCTAGGAGTGACGGCACCAGGACAATGCTGGTTACCATCACTTCATCCCCAAAGCTGTAATCTGATGAGCTTGCAGTGCAATCTGCAGGGTTCAGCAGCTTCACTCAGCCTGAAGGTGGAGCCAACAAGGGCAATGCACCCCTGACAGATGGGGCGCTCGCATCCGGCGAGTACCGCGCATCGCAGGCGACCGGGGCATACAAGCCAGGCGCCTATGGCAGTACAACCGAGGCATCCCCGGTGGGCACCATGTATGCACCTGGCAGCCATGGTGCAACCAGCACGACATATGAACCAGCCGGTTACGGGAGCACAACCGGCACGGAGTCTGCGGCAGGTGGCTATGGCACTGCACTCGGGGCACCTCCGATGACCGGCACGTATGCCTCTGACAGCTATGGTGCTGCGGGTGGGGCACTTGCACCAGGCGGCTCTGGAAGCACAATCAGCGCAGAGTCAATGCCAGGCGGCTACGGCACCACGACGGGGGCATCGCCATTGGCCACCACGCATGTATATAATGTCACCACAGTCACGAGACTTGCACCAGGCAGCTACGAAAGTGCAGCT
Source organism: Spirogloea muscicola (assembly GCA_009602725.1). Classification (NCBI taxonomy): domain Eukaryota; kingdom Viridiplantae; phylum Streptophyta; class Zygnematophyceae; order Spirogloeales; family Spirogloeaceae; genus Spirogloea; species Spirogloea muscicola. The sequence continues at coordinate 121,823 of WELB01000275.1, read as the reverse complement.
GGTGCTGAGTCTGTGCCAGGTGGCTATGACACTACATCTGGCGCAGCATACACACCAGGCGACTATGACTCTGCTACCGGCGCAGACCTCACCGGCGGGGCGTTTGCGCCAGGCGGCGGCATTGGCGCCACTGATAATCAGGGAGATTCGGACGACTTTCAGAAGGCCTACGTGCTGACGGGCGGCAGCTTTGGTTCAAGCAACCGGCTGGCATCGGAGGGGTCCAAGCGTTTTGCCACTGCAGCTGGGGGCCTGGGCGGTGGCTCGCTTTTTGCGCAGGACAGCATGGAGACAACTCCGCTGGTCGCCAAATCGAGCAACTCTACTTCGCTGGACGAGAGCGCAGGGCCAGTAGATGCCAGAGTTGTGGACATGCCGCCTCGCGATGTTGCTGGCAGCGCTGTCATGGACTCTGGATTCGGCAGTGAGAAGCTGAGCCAGGACGTATACCAGACCACAGGTCAGAACACAGACGCGTACGACTCTTCAGCTGCAGCTGCTGGCGGCGCTTTCACAACTGCCTCCACGTTTGGCTTGTCAGCGGCCGCCTATGATAGCCCCGTCCCCATCACACCCCAGAACTCGTACCTCGCACCAAGTGACAAGGAGATGGCAGCCACTGTTGCTCGCGGCTTAGGCATGTCAACAGTGAGACCCGGACAGATGGAGATGCCAGATCAAAGTTCAGACACAGACCGACTGGATGAGCGCTTGTTTGCCCCTCCAGGTGTAGACACGGCATTGCCTCTCGAGGTTGAGGACCAAGCAGGAGGACCAGACATGGCTACGCAGACGGTGGACACCTCGTACGGAGGTCTGGGCGTGGGGCGCAAGGACGAGGTGCCAACCGCATACGCGCCGGTTGACCGGGAGAGTGCGTCAGGCCTGACGGCATTGGACGCTGGCAGGCGCTTTGCCACCGACCGGACGCTTCCCGAGATACTGGATGCGAAGCTGCAGCAGGGTGCCAAGGAGCCGCTGGACGATACTGTGGACGTTGGCAACGTTGTGGGCGGACCACCTGATAGTGAAGCTTTGGCACAGGGTGAGGACAGTCAGGTGCCAACTGCTGACTACCAAGAGGATACCTCCACCGGTGTAGGAACTACTGAGCAGACTCAGCCACGGTCATCAATCCTGGGCTCAGTTGCCCGGGCTGCTGGCACTGGGTTCGGGATGGTCGGTGGAGCTGTGACGGCAGCTGCCAGCAAGATTTCGCAGGCCACTCAGAGGAGCCCCAAAGTGGCGTCAACCACGCCAGATGAAGAGACTGTGCAGCAGAATGAGATAAGAGCCGCTGATGTAACGGGTGAGTGGCCAACATAGGGTTAAGCACTGGAGGTTGGAATGTCAGTTTCTATAGTCCATGCTTGATGAGCAACTCCTCAATGCTGCTTGACATATTGTTGCTGTGATCAACAGGTGATGTGACTACAAGCACCCTGATGCAGCCTGATGTGACACGTAGCAACAACACAGTTGGATTTGAGACGGGTGGCTACAGCTTTGCCAACCTGGGCACAATGCGGGATACTGAGGAGGGTGTGATCAGCAAGAGCCTGACCGAGGAGGAAAGGCACATAGGTGGGGACAATCTGAGCAGGCCAGCTGTGAATGTTGATACCCCAGAGACTCGGCCACTTGCAAGTCAATTCTACAGCGACGACCTGGAGAGGAAGCTTGAGAAGGTACCGCTGGAGCCGCTGAAAGACCAGGTAGATGTCGGCACCGTCATTGTCCAGGCACCCAAGATGGGATATTCGGCTGTGCCTGAGCAGGAGATGGATTTGGGCACCGAGAAGTCGCAGGTGGTCCCAGTGCCGGAGGAGAGTGTCGAGGACTTGGCCTTGGAGTCTGGCGAGCAGCCAGGTGTAACGAGCTCGACTGGGCAACAGGGCGGCGAGGGACCCTCGCTGCTGGGCGCGCTGGCCAAGACGGCAGGTGGTGGCTTGGGCCTTGCGGTTGGGGCTGTGACAGGGGTTGTGGAGACACTGTCGTATGTGTACAAGGCAAAGGGCGATGCAGAGCCGGCAGCCATTCCACAAGCTGTATCGGCAGATGACAGTGCAGTTGAAGCATCCTTGCAGGGTAGTTCGGAGACCTTACCTCTTTCTGTCGAGACCCACTTGACGTCACCAAGTGTACCAGCAACTCAGACTGCAGCTTCTACTGAGTACCAGTACGAGCGTACAGCGGCTGGAGCTCTCTCTGGGCTGGATAGCACGATTGATCAGTCGCAGCAAGGTAAGTCTAATACTCAAATGCCCACATCTACAAATCTTAGAGCTTTTGGAGGATTCATGAGCAAGGGTCGTGCTTACCTGCCTGATGGTTAAGTTGTACAAACGTTAATGTTTGTACAATGAATGTACTGTGATCGTCTCCACATGCAGCAAGACAATGGAAGTTCTAATACAATGTCTACATGATGTTTCATAGTTGCAGGTGTGTCAAGGCCTGGAGGAAAGTTGCTGAAAGAGTATGAGTTGAGCGGGGATGAGCGTACGGTTGACGAAGTGCGGGGGCATTCTAATGTATAAGTAAGGATTGCAGGAGCCTAAGCTTACTTAGCATGACCAGTAGCTGGCTGCTACAACCTCAATGTGGTAGCTCGTGAATTTGCATGCAGGCTGCATTCGTGCACACCCTCTTTTGGGTTGGCATAAAGCACTGCCCAAGACTTACTAATTTGAACACTCTTTTCATTTTAACATTCAATAAAGTAGAGTGTTCAAATGCCAGTGACCAGTCCTCATGGAATCGAAGAAGTGATTGCACCCAACATCTGCCAGGCGAACATTTATGTCATGCTCTCTGTGTCAAGAGCCTAAGCTAACTTAGCATGACCAGTAGCTGGCTGCAACAACCTCAATGTGGTAGCTCGTGGATTTGCATGCAGGCTGCAGCCGTGCACACCCTCTTTTGGGTTGGCATAGAGCACTGCTCAATACTTACTTATTTGACCACTTTCTATTTCTACATTCAATAAAGTAGAGTGTCCAAATATCAGTGACCAGTCCTCATGGAACTCAAGAAGTGATTGCACCCAACATCTGCCAGGCGAACATCCTTAGATGTCATGCTCTTTGTGTGTTCTGCAGATGGCTATAAGATGAGTAGCTTTCTCATGGGTCTACGTTTTGTCGTCTTGTTGCAGCTAGCATTGCCATAGAGATTGATCCAAAGTGACTGCATGGGTCTTGTCTTGTCGTCGGCTTGGTGCAGCAAGTTTCAACATAAGGCTTCATTCAACATGACCGCAGAGATCGTGGTCAATTTTGGATAAATGGAAGCTCTCCATATTGGTACAAGCCCAAAAGAGACACTGCCAGAACCACATCTATTGCCCTACTAGGGCAGCGTTGTCATCCTCTCGGACGTGCAGCAAAGCTTGCGGGTGGAGACCAGCGTCCCTAAGTGTAGTGCCTAGCGTATCAGGACCAAATATTTTCTTGGGGAATGGGGTGGACAATGTGTAGTGCACCACGGCCACCTGGCCCACTGAGTCGACATAGTCGTATACACTCTGCAAGGTTGCATTACTCCAGAACCGGCGGCTTAGACGCTCGCCAGTGGGTAAACGCACAACTACCTGCACCATGGGTAGCAGCCGATGAGATATGGACAATCAATACTCTGACCGCCTGACTCAAGATCTGCAGCCAAGTTTCAAGTCAATATTATGACGATGAGGCATGCAGTGCATGGCAGGGTAAGTTACAAGGCAAGTAGGCAACCGGCTGGCTAACGACTTCTGTCGTCGCTCAGAAAGGCAAGATGGGCCGTGCACTTGCCTGAGTGACGTCGGGCCCCTTGTCAGGCTCCTCGCCCACAGCAGCCGCCTTCATGCGCCGCCGCTGCTCTAGCAGGGCCTGCCGCTCGGCTGCAGCCGCGGAAGCTGCGCGCGCTGCCTCTTCCTCCACGCGCTTCCTCTGCATGAGCTCCTCCTCCGCCAGCCGCTGCCTGCTCAGCTCCTCCTCCTGCCGCCGCTCACGCTCCTGCTCGCGAGCGGTCCGCCAACGCATCATGGACTTAGACTCAGCAACTGCGGACGGACAGATGAAGCTGCCAACGAGCAATCACGCGGCAGACCTGGGGTCTGTAGCACGAGCCGACCTGGTCAGCCTGGAGCGCAGCACGGTAGGCAGCATCTTGCTCCTCCCGGAGACGACGGCTGAGAGCTCGATCCTCCTCCTCACTGCGTGCCGCGACCAGCATGGCGCCGTGCTCCTCCAGGACGCGCCGCAGCACTGCCAGGAGCTCGCCAGGGCCCACAGGGCCTTCGATCTGCGCCGACAGCGAGCGTTCAAAGGCATGAGCACGCGTCAGCCGCCATGAGTGCGCCGAATGGAGGCCAGTGGTCATCATGGTGGATGCGCCGCTTGCGAGAGTCCGCCGATTGCACCTGCTGCAGCAGCGCAACGCGCTGGTTGGTGGAGCCGGTGACGACAGCGCAGTACGGGAAGGTGGACGCCTTGAGCGAGTTGCTCATCTGGAAGCCCTCGGGGCTGCGGACGTCGGCGCCCCAGCAGACGAAGTTGGCGCGCAGGAAGTCGGCGACGGCCGGCGCCGCGAGTGTGCCGGCGCAGAAGGCCGGCGTGGCGGCGTGGTCGGGCGAGTGCAGGTACACGAAGAGGAAGCGGAAGGCGGCGCCGGCGCGCCGCACGGCGTCCATGAAGCCCGCGTCGACAAAGTCCGGGTGCACGGGGCCGTAGGCGGCCTCCAGGCGTCGCAGGAAGAGCGCAGCCTCCGAGAGCGGCAGCGCGCGGTCGTCGCCGCCAATGCCGGCATGCGGCGAAGAGCCCAGGTCACCAAGGCGGGCGCCGGCACCGGCGCCGGCGGCCCAGGCGGCCAGCGAGGCCAGCGCCCAGAAGCCGGTGCCGAGGGCGTCGACGACGGCGCCCGACAC